>JAQFYQ010002569.1:0-11541 GCA_034694885.1 Buchholzia appendiculata
GTTTTCGAGCAGATCCGTAGAAGTGACTGATAAATTGTTACGTTAAGGACGCGGGAAGTACAACCAAAAAATTGTTTGATTGCAGTGATTGGATGTTGTAAAAATTATGGTTATTACAAATGTGTATAAATTGAGTATGGTTATTGTCAGTGGGTAATCTCAGGGTGGCCGAATAGATCAGTCGGCGGGTCTGCCTTTGGCTACATACTATTATCATCATCATCATCATCATCATCATCATCATCAATGTTCATCATCATCATCATTTATCAATGTTCAGCATCATCCGATCTCGTCAGCATTATAAATCTCAGGGTAAAAGGTAGAGTTTGGTTAGGATTTGGTTGAATGGCTATGGCGTTTATGCACAAATATGAAAAAGTAGAATGCATATTTGCGATCATTCTGAACAAGCACGAGTAATGATATTGACACCCGTATACGCTCAATGACGTTTAATTTGTGAGAAAAAACTATGACAAATTAATATGATAATAAAGCCAGTGATGTAGTCAAGGCATTTTTCTCAAGGCCAAGGAAAGGCCAAGGCATTCATTTTCAAAGACAAGGCAAGGTAAGGCATTTGGAAAATCGGTCAAGGCAAGCAAGGCAGTAAAGTGCGCAAAGCAGTATTCAAGGCAGGAAATTATACAGTCAAGGCAGTATTTTTCATGTTCAAGGCATTTTTTCAAGGCATTTTTTGCAAGGCAAGGCATTTGGGAAAATAGGCCAAGGCAAGGCAAGGCAGTAAAGTGCCTCAAGGCAGCCTTGCGGCAAGGCAGTAAAGTGCCTCAAGGCAGCCATGAGGCAAGGCATCAAGGCCAAGGACTACATCACTGAATAAAGCTAATGTGATAACCAAAGATAACAAGCAGCGTAGTGCGCACTATCACGATCGGAATTTATCAGTGAGTGGGAAGCGGCTTGTTCTTTCTGTGCTTTTAACATTTATTGATAAAAGGCATGATCCGTTACACATTTATGTCAAAGCACCTAATAAACGTATCCTGTACATAACGAGCATTAATCTAGAGTAATATTTAAATTGAATGTTTGCTTTTCATTCTCCTCGTTTACTTAGTTCGACAAACTTTATATTGTTCACTTAAATTCAAAATTATATTTTTTCCATAATCTAAACTTTCCTCTGTCGCTTTCAAAACATATCAAGAACTTTTTCGATCTCATCAAATGCAAAAGTTATTTAGGAAAACTATAGTCACTGAATGTTTTACATACTATGATTTTTAAACATGAATTTTTATACGGAAAGAGTTGTTTAACAGTATGTTTAAACTATGAAATAAAGTCTTCAACTTTTGTTATTCCTACAACTTCCCACAAAGTGCAACTCGTGACTTAAGAGGCGAACGAGCTACCATCTTCAATCTTGATCTGATGGTGGGGAGGGGGCGGGGTACAGTTCAAATGGGAAGTTGGACCCATCGGACCATCGAATTAAATAAATCTAAATGCCGAATATCATCTTTAGTGATTCTCACCTGACTGTACGAATGATAGTGCGCGAATGTAAAAGCGCAAGTGTGATTCTCACCTGACTGTACGAATGATAGTGCGCGAATGTAAAAGCGCAAGTGTAAGTAAATAAAAACCAAGCACTTTACTTAAAGTTGTTATATTTTTTTGTTTAGAAAATACAAACGGTCTGAAATTCGCATCACGTTGATTAACACTCGTTCTGTAGTGATAAATAGTGTAACCCGGCGAGATTTATCTTTGGCTATACAATTGCTGCATTGAGGAGAAGAGAGTTTTCTCTTTGACCGTGAAACTCCCAGGAGACATGAACTCATTGAATATGCATGAGTTCTCATCTGGCAACAATTTAATAAAATGTAGAAGATTCGAATCACAGCCCATCCAGCTTCCGTAGAAATGTCAGACGTCGACTTTGATAGGTCTACAGTTTCATTCAGTATAGCAGAGATGCGACTAGCTGCTCTACAAGCTAAAGCATTGAGATCCAAACAGAGGTCAGGATCAAAGACACATTCCTTCAAGATCAATGACTGCAGGCAGAAAGATGAAGAATCGATGCCATTACCGGATTAAATACCGCTTGGATGCCATAGCAGATTTTCAGCACGTTTTTCTCTTTGAATAAAAGTATGAACTCATGTCAGGCAACAACTAGATTAATGGCTTTTCTGGACAAATAAAACTAAAAAGTCGAAATGATTCGTGTGAATGAGGCAAACATGAATCATATATAGAATCGTGGTGAGTTGGTAAGATAAGCTGCTAATCGCAAAGCAATGATGAATTAACAATTAACATCACTGGAGTATAGTTTTTTGCTTATTCACTATAAATTTTTGTTTATTTCTTAATCACTTTTCAGATGATTCTTTTCGGCTATTAATATTACAATGTTTTGGAGTTCTTTAAAGTTGACCGACCGAAATCGAAATCGTCAAAAGGACAACTAGAAAACAGAGCAAGTGTTTTAACGTCACATCAAAGGACTATCTTTAATCTCATTAACGACCGACGGTTCCGTTTACCAATTTGCTTTTAGACGTGTTTGAGCAAAGCCTCAGTTGTAGGCGACGCAACATCAGTGACGGTTACAAGGGCGTGGAGGACGACTGCCTCAGGGCCGGATTTTAACCTCTACAACTAATCTCTGCGCAGCTGCTGAAAGAACTAAAATTGTGAACATGCAATTCTCAATGCAAGAATCTTTAAATAATTTCTTTGCCTGTCGGCCGATTTTGTCCCTCTTCCTCAGATTCAGAATCTGCCACTGTATCACATTCTCAACTGAAATACTCTAAAGTTTTAGCGACTTTCACCGAAAGAGACATCTTTCTAAGAATATAATACCAGTGGCTGTGGGATCCACTGTAGGCGTAGCAGCTGTGAACACATGTTTCTTAACTGTCGCCTTTTCTTGCGTCTGTCGCACTTAATTACTCGCCCAATGTGTCAAGACAAACGCGTACACACTGTATAATTTAACACTGAACGGGGCCCGGATTCACGGTACCGTTCGGTCCGCCTCCACGAATTTCACTCTCCTTGGATTCGTACCGGTGTTCCGGTACAGGATTGCAGCAGTGGATAGAGGTCAGATTAATTTACAACACAGCAGTCTTAGAAAGAGTTGCGAAGATAATGCATTTATCCAAACTTAGGACGACACGCTATAGGATCATGTTGCAAACGGAATTTTCTTTTTTTTCGTCACTGCTCTCTATTTTAGTAAATTCTAGTATACAGATTCCAGTAACTCAGGCCACTGAGTAAATAAAACATGTCAAATTGTTAAGTCTGATTGAAAATCTTTGCAAATAATCTTGTTTCTGAAAGATATGCAGTTTCTGCCAACTCTGTGGACTAAGCAAGTTTAAAAACTCACGCTAGTTGAAAACGTTAAAGCCTAAAAACTCTTCATGATTGTAGAAAAATTGGAGCGTCACGTAGGGACGACATAGCACTTTGTATGCTATAGTTTGTCCGTGCATTAGAATGACGACATAAATTCTAACAGAAGTTTAGTGATCTTATAGAAAAATCATAATATACTGTAATTTCAATCGGTTAATAAATATAATAAATACGACAAATCTCTCGAATTAAACATATAGCATTATACGAATTTTACAAGCAAATTAAATAACAATTGTTGATACGGTAGTTAGCTATTACCGACTTAAATCCATTTAGCTATGGCAATTATTTTTATATTATGTCGATATGGTAATTAATTTATTTTTATGTTATTTCTACCATAGTTTAGCCAGAATACTTGATCAGTTCAACATTATTTTCATTGTATGCAAGTGCTTGCCATATTTAATAAAATTCAAATACTACAATAAATACGTTATAACAAAAATAATAATAGACATTTTAAGTCTTTGAATAACTTCTCGGTACATATAAATTTGAGGCTACGAAAACTTGTTGGCAGTCCTCGTCGGATAAGGTAATAGCAAATATATAAAGCAAATATATAAAGCAAATACAAAGCAAATATATCCAAGAGCAAATGGCCTGCGTCAAAAAGAAAATAGTTAAAAGCAGACAATTAAGCCGCAAGAACTAGAAGCTGTAACTGCGCCATATATGGTGCAGTTATAGCGCTTAGCATACCCCAGTCCCGATCGTCGGCCGACTATAGACTGCAGTTTTGGACACCTGCGAAATCCATCAATTCGGACATTTCTAATTACCGATAAACCACAGAAAACTCTCCCTTGTGTATTCTGGATCATTTTGAGACATCTTATTTAAAATCTGTATAGAAAATCGTATTATTTACAAACTTTAAACTTTGTCAGTGCAATACTGAACAGAGTAATATTGCAAATACATATTACTTAGTATTATAACCGATATAATCTTTTTCCAGTAATATTATTACTGAAATCTAGATAAATATACCCATGCAAACAGGGTGCTCCATTAGAAAATACTTTTTAGAATTTGTCAGCGCCCAACATCATCTAAATAATCATTATCAGCATTATCGCATCATTAGAAATCTTCAAATCTACCTCTACTTAAAATTCGTTGTTCAGTAGCGAAGAAAATTTAATTTGAGCAAAATGAAATAAGATTTTATCTAACAATTTTCAAGTTTAGGAAACGTATAAATCAAATTATGTTGAGCCTAATTTATTCAGAAAACCGGGTCACTGGGACAGGACTCAGAAGAAGCTTTAATAAGTCGATCATCAATATCACAATTTCAATTTATGAAATATTACTGGATGTAATATGTCATCAATTACTTGTAGCTACAATTATCTCAAATATATCTCAAACATGTACAAATACAAAATCTATAACTTACATATAATATAATATAATATAATATAATATAATACAATATAATATAATATAATATAATATAATATAATACAACATAAAAAGCATCAGTGCTATTCTTCACGGCGTCAAACCCGAACTGAAAGTGATTGCTATTTTCTTCCAGTCAAGCGGGATTTATGTACACGTCACGAATCGCTGATCGATGACTCTGAACTAGTTCGGTTGCCATGACAGTTGCTCTAAATCTCAGTCCAAGCGATTCTCTCGCACAAGATTAATGCTCGAGTTTTGCTCCATTGTTTGCTCAACTTTTCGGGAGTTCTTTTTCTGATCAGAGAAGCAGAAAGGTGCAGCAGAGCGAACTGAAGAAGAGACTTCATTAAGTCGCTTCGAGTCTAACTATTTTCAGACAATCTTCTTCTTCTTCTTTTCTTTAATGACGTCACTCGACTTTCAACGCTATGTATGACCTTCAACTACGTGACATTGACCTTCATGTCGCCGGCAGCGCTAGCGGAAAGAATAATGGAATGAATGAAATCTTAGCAGAAATCTGCGTCATTTTGAGTTCGTTTAATTATTCCAACTTGATGTTATATTTTATATGGATCTGGTGGAACACGCAGCTAGGAAGCTTCAAGTTATGAGATAGTAATATTCAAATTAGAGAAGGATTCGAGTTTTAAAAAGTTGATCTGAAGCTTTCTGTATTCGAGATGCAGAAAAAGTTTGATTGAGCTGATCTGATTAGATCAATCAATGATACCAATTTTAAAAGGTAAACATTCCATCAACTTAAACAAAACAATACTCATCAAGTCATTTGAACATTTCATTCAATTGTTTCAATGATAAATCTCTTAAATCCTGGTATAGTCTTGGAATGTATATTATTTACAATATATAAAACATAAGTTGACAATTAGGTTAAGTTAGAAGTTAGTCCCTTGAAAATGAGTTAACTGTAGTTCATTAGAAAGTAAGTCAGATTGGTAATGTTAAGCTAGTTTCTTAGTCAGTAATTTCACAGCAGCTGCTCAGCTGCTTGGCTTCTGCCAAGAGTAAGCACCGGCTGAACTTCTGCTACGACAGCTGTCGCTATGGAAACCAGCTGCCCGCAGCTTGTATCCATTCACACCCAAAACAGTGAAACCATCGCCACGAGGCTTTCCCAGAAACTTTCGCTACATAAACTGATTTGAAATATCTATAATTTAAATCTCAATCTAACAATTTCAATATTCTCAAAACTGTGAAATTGCTTTCAATGTAGTTAGTAGCTTTAGAACTCTGCGGGCAAAGCTTTGATATTTAAATTAGTGATGTAGTATTGTCTATTGGCTAAAGCAGAAAGTTACTGCATTAGTTACACAGTTCTAGAAGTGAAATGAAAAAGAATGGCTTAGTGGCCTTCTGTCTGCTATAACGTCGACGCAGGTGTTTATCTGATCATTAAACATGATTCATTCGCCCGGCCAGACCGGCCGGAAACGCTTTGTGTTTGAATTTAAAATTATGATTTCGTCTGTCGAACTATATCTGAGATGCGTCTAATTAATTAGGTGTCATCCGATCACGGCAGGCACAAGTGCTACCAGTAGCGAGTGCTACCAGTAGCGAATGCTACCAGTAGCGAGTGCTACCAGTAGCGAGTGCTACCAGTAACGAGTGCTACAAGTAGAGAGTTCTACCAGTAACGAGTGCTACCAGTAGCGAGTGCTGCCAGTAACGAGTGTTACCAATAACGAGTGCTACCAGTAACGAATCCCAGCAGTAGGGAGTGCTACCAGTAACGAATCCCATTGCAGTAGGGAGTGCTACCAGAAACAGCAACCGTGAATTCTCAGCGTCATCGATTTCGCTCGACGACATCGACGACGTAAAAATAACAGTGGAAGCTTTGTCCTTAAACTGGTGGATGCTTCGTCCGCAAGATAAAACAAAGTTGACTGATGCTTAATAGAAAACTGTGACGCTTCTTTATTGTGTTTCATGACAGCACGACAGACATATCTAGAAGACGAGTGTCTGTATAGTGACAAGGAAAGATTTGATTCATGTCATTTTAGATGCTAATTTATGTGCATAACAATTTGCAAATCATATGCAGAGTTATTAGCGAATGGTTAATTCATAATGCTATAAAAGGTGTGACGTTCGAATGCATAGAATTTCAAATGTCTAGAATTATATAGTATGGTCAAGAAAGTTCCGACTGAGGAAATGGAAGAGTTACACTGCTATCGTCAGGCTGTCATGATAATTCATAACAGATGGCAAATTATTGGAATCTTTACATCTTGAAAATATCTGAGTGTCACTCTTCTCGTATAAATTCTTCTCAAAAATTGATTTGTAAAAACATCTGATTGATCAATTCTTTAAGTAATGCAAGAAATTAGATCGTTTACTGGTCATCTGATTTAGATGCCATTGAGTGGGTGCTAAATTAAAACAATTAATGCGAAAATATTATATAATCTGTAGGTTGCACTAAAACTCGATTAAATAATGAAACTTTATGTTTATTTTCAGAATTATGCGTTACGCAAGAACTGTCACATGGTGATTATCAACCGGAAGTCTGTCATCAATGACGTCATCAATCGGTAGCTTTGAGTAGGTCGACTCCACTTAACCTACTGGAAGATCCACTGACTGCTGGAAGAGCAGCTGTTTGGTCTTCAGGAGCAGTTGGCTGGTCTTCAGAAACAGCTGGGTGGTCTTCGGGAGCAGCTGGATGGTCTTCGGGAGCCGCTGGGTGGTCTGAAGAAGCATCTGGGTGGTCTGACGTAGAAGTTGGGTGGTCTGGTTGAGCAATCGGTTATACTCAAGGATCAGCCTGGTGATCTCGGTGGGCAGTCTGGTCGGAGAGAGGAAAACCGTCCGGTGGACTTAAGGATCAGTCGGGTTGATCCACAAAGAGCTCGACAAATTGCAGGCACAGCTGAACCGCACTGACTGTCTCTCACTTTCCAGTCTTTGCGATCCGTTCGAACCCGACGACGACGCCGGACTACAACTACAGCGCAGCTCTGGCCGCCAGTATGGCTGACCTTTGCGCCCTCATATTTCATCACAACGATCTCAATCATTCTCAAGCTTTGTATCAGATACCCAACGTTACCTCAGAGGAATCCTCTATCCTCGTTCTGGACAGCGAATCCTCCTCCACATCCTACAATCATTCCACCTCCGCCTCTCACTACGGACACTACACAGATCCCACTATAGAAGCAAGCAAGTTCTACATAGCAAACGTCATCAATCCGTTCATCTGCAGCTTCGGCATCATCGGCAACATATTTAACGTTCTTGTGTTATCGCGTCGGCGGATGAAGGCAGCGATGGACTGTACGATGGAGCGCGGTGCTCACGCTGGACTCATCGCCTTGGCCGTGTCTGATGAGCTGTACTGCATCAGTGCTCTGCTCGACGCTCTACTCAGCCGGCCGCACATCGCATTCCCGTATCGGAACCTCAGCTTCTACGCGCGCCTGTACGGCAAGTACCTGCAGAACACGTTCACGCGGACCGGGACATGGCTGACGGTCATCATGGCGGCGGGGCGCTACGCTGCCATCTGTCGGCCGATCCAGGCGCGCTATCTTCTCGGTGTCAACTCGACTCGCGTGGCCGTCGCCGTGACGTTCATCTTCTGGATACTCATAGGGCTACCGATGATCTGGACGTACAAGGCGGAGGACGTCAACTGTCCGCCGGACGGACAGTTTGTCATCATAGATCACGGACTCTTCGTCACGGAGTATGACGGACTGCTGAAGATATCATTCACTTACGTCTGGGCGATATTAGGATTTCTACTTCCGGTTCTCATGCTAGTCTATTTCAATTTTCATCTCATTAAGGCGCTGCGAGAATCGTCGAAAATGCGCAGCTTATATCGGGTGAATCCAAAACTGACGTCGGCGGGCAGCAGGGTCACGCCCACTCTTGTGGCCATCGTCTGCCTGCTGTTGATACTCGTCACCCCTTCCGATATGCTGCAGTTTTACTACTACGGCATTCGACAGGATAAGGTGGAAAGTTTTACGCTAGCGATTGTCATAACGAATGTCTTACAGACGATCAATTTTTCCATTAATTTCGTTCTGTACTGTATCGTCAACGTCCACTTTCGTCAGACTTGGAAAGAACTGATCTACTGCGCCATCTGTCGAATGAGAAAGACTCGCGAGACACGAGCGTCTCTGATAGCGAGACATAGACCCGGGTCCGTTAGGCTTGGCTCGTCGATCGAAACAGCGATTTAAATTATTCTGAACTCTAGGCACAATTTTCAGTTAATTCTTAAAGCTTGAAAGTAGGTTCTACCATCAATTATTATTGAGATAAAATCTAGCTATTATTATATTAAAATCTTTGTAGTTTCAAGCAGGGGCGAAGATCTGGTTTTCTGATTGGGGGTGGGGACGAATGGAATTATTATATATAGCTTTATTTCACACAATAGTGTAGCAGAGAAACAATACAACAATAAATCAATCAATAAATTAGTGACAACATAAACAAATAATAGTGCACCCACAACTAAATGTAACCAAACATACTAATGATAAATTAATGCATTACATTCAGTTGAAACGAAAAATACTTCCACAAACTGTTCTTAACATGACACATAGTTGCAACACGGCCCAATGATGATTTGGCTTGGTGCATATTGATATTCTTAGATTACGGTGCATGTCGATGTATTTTATATTTAGATTCGTATTAAAAGTTTAAGCTAACAATAATGTCTCGGCAAAATTATAAGTAACTTATTAAAATTTTGTTTCTAATGCATGTGTTGCATTGGAAGCTGGCCAGCTAAATGCACAGCTATCAGCAATGCGCGAATGATACGTCCCCCGCTTTAGTAGGGTACACAATTCGGCAATATGATTAATCTTATTACACTGTAAATGTTCCATAAAATATATATTAAACAAAACAAGTGAACAATACAATAACACGTTAAAACTAAGAAGAAATCTCATAGTTTTTTAATCCAGCAAGAACATTGAAGCCAAATGCTCTCGCTATCGTTACCAAATGACTGTTAGCAAAACTTCAAAGCTTTTTCAAAACAGAATTAATGCATTTCACAGCCGACGATACATTTTGCAGCGATCATACTTATGTGGATAAATAGGCAGCATTTTGAGTACGATTTTTATTATCAAAATGAGATTAATATCTATTGAATATTTGTAAATAAACCCTTATCAGCTGTCGACTCATCATCATCATCGCTGTCATTATAATCGTTCTCTAAGAGAAAAGATATATAATCCACAATCAATGCCAACACAGCAATAAACAGCAATAAAACGCAAATACGCCGAGTCATCATCCAACATTCATATACACACACAGGTGCGGTCGACGGTCATCCGATAATCTCCAATATCTGAAGAACAAAGTTTGAACAACATCGGATTACTTATTATTTACTTTACGACATTGCTCGTAGGATTTAACGTCCCCGACCACGACGCGCTCGCTCGTTCTTGGCGTCCAACCTTTGCCGCAGCAAACGTGATTCTAGAGCTATTGATAACGACATAACGGCATAACGGCCTCTTCAAAGATTATGCCTGTCACACGATTCGTTCGCAATTCGTCATCATCCAGAGTTGCTCGGAGCAAGAAAGAAAGAGAGAGAGAGAAAGAGAGGAAGGTCTAGAGAGGAGGAAGAGGATTTTTATCGTCTAGAAGGATGCATAAAGTCGGTCGTAAAGCGTCTACGGGCGGGCCTTAAATAATAGGCAGCGTTGGAGGCAGTAAATCCCGCCTGCATTGCGATAAGAGCGACCTGGTGAGAATAATTGGAGAGTAGAATGGCCAGATTGACTGCACAGTTCCGCCGCGAAGCTCAGCGGAATACTTCATCTTTCAATACGAATTTTCATCTAAATTATCATAATAATTCAATTTGAAGACACAACCCATACGCACGTAGTTGATTCTATTTGTCATATGGAACTACTGGCAAGAAGCAGGAAATGGAACAAGAATAATAGTCACAATAATAGAAGTACAGATTTACTGTAATAAATTTTGTCACCTCTAAGATTTTCATTTCTGAACAATTATTAATTATTCCTTCATACGGTAAAAACTGTAAGGTAAAAACTATGCGAGTCATGCGTGATTGCCGCATGTAAAGAGAGATGTACTTTTGCTGTAAATATTCACACTAATGTTTGCTGAAATCATGTCTCCATCGATTTGCTGTTGTTATGCACTAGAGGGTTGATGCAATGTTCGGTCAATGTCGGTGCCATTATAAGTTATAACCCACTGCACCGTTTCCGCTTCTAATTAATTGATAGCTGACCTGAGATAATTACAATGTAAAATCGTTAATGACTAGTAGTTCTAGTGCTGATACCACATGACTAGGAACAAATTTGATAGCGACAGGTCAAAGATTAACCTCTTTCCTACCATAACTACATCTTTAGTGTATATTACTTCTTAGCAGAGGTTCCAGAATACGTTCTCGTACCACAATTTCTGACGTTAATGTATACCAAATCTAGCCAGAACACTCAATCTTTAACATACTTTTTTCATTAACTACCTTCAATCCTGGTGGATGTATTCGGCATCACTGGATTATCTGGTTTGGCGCACATCGACATTAAAGCTATATCAAATCCCCAGCCTTGATAATTCAGTAAAATAAATGTAATAAATGAACAATGCCCTGCTGTGATCTGACGTACTGAC
>JAQFYQ010002570.1:0-11540 GCA_034694885.1 Buchholzia appendiculata
AAGCAATTTTTCACCAGAATCAAGCATAGCATTTCGGAAAAATCGCTGGGGGCTGGGGCTCCGCCCCACACCCCGTCTAATTAAGCTGCATAGTTGAACCACATGTTCCAGAATTTTTTGCAGCTTTCTTTGCCACTTTGAGTTGGGGGTGGGGGGGTGGGGGAGAGGAAATACAAAAACAGGTGATGGGAACTCCAGGGGGGGGGGTTGCGTACCACGCCTAAGGGGGATAGACGCCCCTGATCATTGTAATCCACACCATTAATTATCGTCCAATTCATTCACACGACTTCACTTCATGTATGCATTTCTGAGTATAGATGCTATTCACATAGTGTGATCCGCTATATATTTTCGGATCAAATACGTTGCAGTGGAAATGCTTAGAAGAGACGGTTGATCTTTGCCATTGAATAATAGTGTTTATTAATCTGCATGTGTTATTTAAGCTAACTCAGTCCCTATAAAGACAAGTAAGGATATTTGGTGATGCTTTGATTGCAATCGCTAGCCATTGTGTGCTTTGTGTAGCCAGCTTGTGTGCTTGAGATAATCCCGATGTTACAAGGGGAAATAAGTATATTGAGTGTTGCTTTGATACCTATTAATTAGCCATAACGAGTATTGTCTTGTCACTTCAATACTTATCAATAGTATCTTATCAGTTTAACTTTCCTAGAAACTTAATTAAACTGATGCGATATTTTAATGCAACAAATCTGCACAAGTAAGGTCGTAGTAAATGACATGCAGGAATATAATTGACAAATGTGATTCTTTCCGTGTTGCTTAGAGGTCGCTGACACACTATGATAGTCAAACTGATAAAAAAAATCAATGCTATTATCTGTTCTGTGCTTGCTTTTAGCGAGCAACTGTGACCAACAATTTTTCTTCATGGCCGGGCAAAGATTGGATCCGTCTTCTTGTAATACATCGTTTGTGTGGAAGCCGGACAACTCTTCCCAGATAGATCTCAACTACACCAACTGGTATAAAGATCCGGTATCTGGTAGAACTCAGCCAGACTGTACGTTAGGTGGAGAAGCATGTTTAAGCTATTTAGATCCAGGTCTCAACTACACGTGGAACGACATAGATTGTTCCAGAGCACTATGCTTTATCTGCGAATACGAACTCTGAATACTCAAGTCTACTGCGTCACCGCTGTCGTTATGCGAACTGCCTTACTCATCTCTATCTATTTGCACATTGCGCTTAAGATATTTTAATTGGACACGACTGCTTTTTCTGCACTAATTTCATAATATGCATTAGAATAGAAATACATAGTTGTTAGAGTTTGGATTCCCAAAGCATCATGGAAATTAAAAACTTGTATGAAACAATGTTCAGTTATGGTTACGTATTTGTTTCTGATGTTAGTTGAACATATTATTTAGATTTACTCTACTTACGAAAATGCCCAAGTAACCCACAAACTAGGTTTTCAATATATGTTGTTCATAGCATTCATATAGTTCACGCAATCTGACGCATATTTATTCAATCTGTCAAGTAGTCACTGTAGATACTTTACACCAATGAGTAAAACTAATGAATACTAGTCATAATTATATTTGAATATTGAGAAAACAATCTCCTATACCTGCTGTATTGGACATCGCAAAATAGCGTCGTAAAGAGCACTAGTCATATATCGTTTTGAGCTTTGTCGTAGCTCTTCTCAGTACAATTTGTGTTCTCTTCCCATGATAATGTTGTGGTTGCCCCGAGCGAGTGGAAAGCGATTGAATCGAGGGTTCAAAATACGAGTTGACTCGAAAGCGCGACGCTCGAGGGCAGATAGTTGTTGTTGTGTATTTGACGTTTACGATAAGTAGTACTTCCAAAAACGAGTAGAGCGAGAAGCCCGGGTAGCACAACGGTTAGTGCGCCTGTCTGTAATGTAGGAGATCCGGTGTTCGGGTTCGATTCCTGGTCTGGGCATAAATTTTATTCGTGATTGGAAGGAAGCTTGTCGTAAATGAATTTTATGCAACAATATCTATAACAGTCGCTAGAGGAAACCGGGTTACTCGGGAAAACCGGGTCACTCGGATACATCGAGTCGATAGGGGAAATCGGTAAGCACATAAAAAGTAGAATAGCAGGTATAAAAATAAAAAACTATGGCACTCCGGAACTCTAGCTCCAATTTTTGCTTTCATCTGGAAGGTATATTGCGTAATATTTTAGGTTCCTCATTCAACAATTAAGGAATATTTTGTATTATGTAGTTCACTTTTTTTGCACTTCGCCGGATACCGGCATAATCTGGCTATACTACGAAATTACATAAATACATGTACGCTTATGGTTACGCTTGAATAGCGTTATTGGTCACATCATCGTTATCGATGTGAAGACGCGTCAGCCCGCAGGCGTTCAAAGAATTTCCAAGAAGAAAGATCCATCCAGATACAGTGCAAGTCAAATCAGTGCACAACATCATCCTCATGCACCGATCATTTGTTCTATGGCATGTTAGGTCAGTGAACTTCAGTCGCGCAAAAAAACTTCATATCAAAACTGTATGGTCATCCAGGCATTCTATGATTGACCTTCTTGCATGACTTTTCTTGTTTGCCTTACTTTTAGAATTAAACCGGATGCAGTCAATTTTATGTGAGTACTTAGTCCAAATTATTATTCACTTTCGGTCAATTTAGTTTTTTGTACGTCAATGGCTGTCAGTTTATTGGTGGATACGTGTTTACTAAATGCTAGTAATATTGACTAAAATTCCGTTTTTATACACTTCTGTGAATGTTGTTATTGCTAAAATTGGCCCATTGCGGTTGAAATTTATAGATTTGTTATGAAAAAACTAAGACCTAAACGAATGTTCTGGGTATAAGTACAACCGTGAATGAATCATTCAAGAGACGAATTGTGCAAGATTCCTCTCTTTTCGTCCATCCTTTCTCTCTCTCTCTCTCTCTCTCTCTCTCTCTCTCTCTCTCTTCTCTGTGACACATTTTAGTGACATGTAATTAATTTGTCAGATTAAGCCTCAGACTAACAGAATAGGACTCTTATAGCCCAAATTATGTCATTGGCATTTGTCGAGGAGAAACTATACGCTCAAATGCATAGTTCACTCACTGAAAACCTGTTGCAAGCTAATAGACAAATAGTTTTTTCATTACATTAACAATAACTTTAACAAAACAGGCTGCGAATAACAGAAGTAAAACATTAAACAACATATTATAAGAATATGCTATTATTTGTTATAAAGCTTTAAAATATAATAACCAAATCATGGTTGTCACACTTTGAAATATCCTACATCGTCATTCTACTTAGAAATCTGGCCCAATGTCCAGTTACAAGCAGGAATTGAATCGGCAATAATAAGTTGAAAACAAGATGTCATCCAATTTCTTCCATTTCTTTCCAACGAACCGTCGTTGATTAGATTTCCTCTCAGTGACCGCTAAAGAATGAACTATATAATTGTAGTAATTAAATTGCGGAGATTCCTTGAAAAATCTTAATCTTTGAACAGATTATTTATTTTCATATTAGTACTTTTAATATTATTACTTCCTTTTATTTATTTCATAACTATGAAATTATTGGCCCGAATAATGATAAATTTGCAACAATTATATAGTCAATCTAAAACAGAATGACTATTTGAAAGTTCAAAGTGCATGCATATTGTGCATACTGTTAGTAACTATTAGTTAGTACATTTAGTTAGTAGCTTGTACATCATTTATTACCTTCAGTATTTAAAGAACGTTTCGATTCATTATTGGCTGTTAATCGCATGAGCTCCGTTCGGTCACGTGATTCATCGACATTTCGTGTGATGCAAAACTTCCCATTCGTTCCTCGGTTCTTGACAAATGTATCTCAGACGATGAAAGTTCAATACTGATCGATGTGCGGTGTATACATTATTAGCTAAATATATCCGTAGTTCTAAAATTGTGATCTGAGAACCACCGCGGACCATCTGTGAGTTGAGGACCATTCTTGAATTGAGGACCACTTTTGAGTTGAGGACCTCCCGTGAGTCGAGGGCCACCCTTGAGTTGAGGACCACCCGTGGTTGAGGACCACCCTTGAGTTGAGGACCACCCGTGAGTTGAGGACCACCCGTGAGTTGAGGACCTCCCGTGAGTTGTGGACCACCCGGAAGTAGCTTACAAATGACGTAAATGACGGACGACTCTTTAGTCACGGAACACAGTTACCAACCTAAAATTGTTAATTTAATACCGGTCTGCGACTAAGGAAATGATTAAGAAATATTTGGGGTAATTTTGGTAGTAAGCATGCGTAAGAAATATTTGACGCAAGAAATATTTGGTCCACATTCCTATGTTATCGATGTGTTTAGATTTCCTGAATTTCAAGTGTAACTTTAAGTAGTAACACTTGATAAAAACTATCTCTAATTCTTAATATTAAGATTGTAGTGAAATGCAAAATCTTTTAATCATTAACCAGGGCACACACTTCAACGCCAAGTGCATAGGAAATAGAGGAAGGAAATAGAGAAATTGTTTGACGGGATTTTAACCGCCCTGTTTCATTCTCCGTTGGCATACGCTAGTGTCGAATAATTTAATTTGCTCCTCAGAAATGTATCAAAGACAATCAAATCAACAAAAATTACAATCGCTGTATACGTACTGCACATCCATGTTTCTTGGAATTCACCATTCATTCAAGGTTTTTTAAATGAACCATAAATAACGTAACAACTCTGGAACGTATACACATCCAGCCGAGAAGTACGAAGTGAAAAGAAGCAGAAGTGAGAAATTGAAGGCTTAGTTGATCGCCGACGCTTTGAATGTACAATAATGAGTCCGAGGCTTGCCGCTGTGAGACGCATTAGCGGCTGAAACACCGGCTTTAGCTGTCTTCAATGCAAGATGTTCGGCCTGGTTTAGAGAAGGAAGCGTTCGTTCCGTCATTCTATTTGTCTACATTACTACAACCCGAAGATTCTATAGCTCTGATAGCACCCCCCCCCCGTCTCAGATCAACGAAGCGTCTTAATTAAATTATGGAGATAGCTAATTTAATATCAGTGGAAAACAGCATTAGCCTAAATCTGATCTTGTATCGAGGTAGACTCTTGAGTTAAGTTACAGACTTCGGAAATTGAATAAAGTCACAAAATAAAGTCTAAAAAGGTTTTAACGCTAAAGTGACATAAACAATGGTATGTACTTAATAAACAGACCAGGCCCGTTGCCAAGATTTCATTTAGTCTGACATTTCTGACATTCGTTCATGTCTGACTTTCAAAAAAATTGCAAAACAAGATTTTAAAAAATTCGATTCAAATCTTCCAAAAAACGTGGGTAACCGTTTTTATTAATGTTCACAAAACGCCATGCATTATAAGAAAACAAAATTCGGGGGTTGAACCCGACCCCCTCCCTTAAATATGGCCGTGAAACAAACATATAAATAAATGAATAAATACATAAATAATTGAATTAACTCAACACCTGTTTCCTTCGCAGCATATTAGAAATTATAGCAGAGAATACTTGAAGATTTCTGTGACATGTTTTATTATCATAAACTTATCCATAGAGAGGCTGGAAATTATTTAAGCAATGCTTGGAATGTAAAATCAATACGTTGATTTCACATGTAATAGAAATAACCAAGAGCTATTTATATTTGCACTTGGTGCACGTTATCTCATCTATTCATTGGTATTCAATATTGTGAAATATCAGATTAAACCTGACTTTAACTCAGCTATAAGGTTATCATGGAATCCAATTTATTTATGCTGTAATTTATACACCAATTAAACTGCAGAAATAAAGAGTAATTGTTGCTAGTACTCATCTGGTAATATCGTGGTAGAGAATAGCTATTGAACTATTTTAAAACAACTGAATATAGTGAAATATTGGAAAAGCAATGTTAGTGTTGAAGTTCAATCGGTACACTGAACTGCGGTATACTTGTAATAAATAAAAATAGTTAATTTAGCAGTTACAAAGTAGGCCAAGAGACTATTTCCCGTTGTTTTAAGGTGTCATGTCTCTGTGTTTCCCAACACTCCCTCGGGTGTCAAAGTGGCGACACCTTTCTTGCATTGACGGAGTTGATATTTCAATCGTATTTGTTGTCTTTCAATCATTATTATTTGCTAATTATAACCTTTTAATGTTTTAACCTTTTAATGTCATGTGGTGTCATGTGAGTTTTGCAAAGATTTGCAAACTTCTAACGACGTTTTCTCATTAAAAATAATTCTTTAGCATATATGTCTACTTTCCGGGGTTCATTAATTTTCATAGCTAGAATTCGTGTAAAATTTTGATTTAGAAAATGCGGGAATATCGCTATTCTGAAGTCAAAGAATCGAGAATCGATCGCCATGTCAGACAGGCTATAGCAATGAAAATTAAAAATTAAATTTAAAAATTAAAATGCAACTAAAGCAACAATAAATTGATGGTAATATGAATGAGTGTACCTGGAAGTTCCATAATGTCAACTTTTAACACCAGGGCCGCATTTGAGGAGGATTTACGGATTTAACCCCTCCCCCCCCCCGAAATTTTTATTCTTAAAACTCACGATGCTTTGTGAGATTTTTTTTAAAAAGGTTGTAAATTTTTGGGGGCAGCTCAATGCACCCAAATGAAAATGTTGACCTTTTGAAATTTTTTGAACAATTTGAAAACACACTAATGTAGCGGAAACCAGACGCAGCGAAAAATATCATGCACAAACTTTGTGCTAAAAATGACAAAGAGTTGATATAATATGGTTGAATGTTATAGGTTTGACCACCCTACAAATGTCACAACGTGCTTCATCTGCTTACAAATGTTATGTAATCAACTGACGAGTTTATCAAGCACATTGGCCTGATCAGATGAGACTTGACGACTTCAGATTCACCCGTACAATATTCGCCAAATTGTATGCGTAAAAACAGAAAATGTGTAAGAAGAATCTTATTCGTTACCCTGCTATGATTTTAAATTACTGCAGAATCAGAACTGCGCCGATGTTTGGTTATTATCGTTGATGACTACCTGTGACAAGCTTGAGTTATTATTTTCAGCTTGCTTCGGTAGAATTTACGAGCTTCATGAGCGGTACTCTATACTACGTTAGAATTGCTAAAGACACAAGAATCGATTCGCTCTCTTTACATTTCGTCTTTAATGACTTCAACAAGCGCGTCGTTTCAATGTCTAATCTGCCATCAACTGTCGTTTAGCAACATGCTGAGATTAATCTTAGAGTATTCCATATTGAAGGGATCAATAAGCTTCAAGTCTCTAATGGCGTCTTCACATTTAACCACCCGTCAGCAAGAGAGAGAGATAGAGAGCGAACTGAAAGACTGCAATCAATACGAGGCTGAGTTTACAAGCATTAGCAGCTTCAAGCATTAGCAGTTCAGAGGAATAAGCTTTGTAAACGATATAAACATACCTGCAGCGTATGCGCTTCAGCTTTGATTAATAATGCATGACATTTTAGTAGCAATAATTCATATCTTCGCAAAATAGATTACTTGACGTGCATGAGTCGTGCTTTGCTCATGTCTAAAAATATATGAATAGCACCGGAATGAATTTATTAATTATTAAGACTTTAATAATTAATTTAGATTTTAAGCTAAAGTCTTTTTATTAAAGTATTGGAATGGCTTCACTACATTCGCACTTGATGCGATAACAACGACTTAATTAATGTGATTATATAGTGTTAATTTTAATTCTATTATTATCATTTATTAACATTGTATGAGTATTAGAAAGTTTTTGTAATTGACGTATTTGTTCTTTGTATCTAATTAAGATTCTATTTCACGACTCAAACTTTCAGTTTCTTAGAAAAATGCAAAAAATAAGTCAAATTTACTCAGATCTTTAAATACAGGTATTGTTGCTAATTGGCTCTCTTCATAATCGCGGATCTGATATAATAAAGCTGTAACATTTTCGAAAAATCTCTGCCAATCTCTTTTATTTTAAATGTCAGCGTGTTAATGCATATCCTTTGTTTGCTGCATGCAACAGAGGATATGCATGGTTTTTATGACAACATTGAAAAATCAACTATTAAAACTTCTCTAAACATTGGCAATAGGTGCGCCCGCTGAACATCAAAAGGATACTCAATGTGAAACCCGGCACTAATTAGATTAGATTTCAACACCACTAGGTGAAACTAATTAAGTACGAGGGTTCGAGGATGACAGACCAGTCTTCTTCAGACAATATCAACGTAATACGTAGCACCGACGATACATAAGAATGTCTATGAATTTAGCATCTTCAAAGTGCATTCAATTATTCCTGAAAATTTCAACGGCCGTGATACCTGGGCTTAATGCAGATACATGAAGCCTGTATACGACAAGGAGTCCACTGACCATGGCCTGCCGCTTGTACCGATCTCATAGGCCTAGTGGTTCATTGTGCTACTTCGCTAGATAGCGGACAACCATCGTCAGGGCGTATACCTTCGAACTGGGTATGCATCACATGCACTACGAGCGAGAGCGCACACACACCGAAATATGATAATGATGATTCAAAAAGTAAAATCAAGGTCTGTTTAGGGTTCATTTCAAGGGAAGAAAGTTGATATTATTTAATTCTCTTTGTTAGCATCTATTGCAATTTCTGTGTTGGATTATCTATTAAGCTTTGTTTGACTTATTTTGTGTTATTTTGCTGTCATAAATTGTGACGAATTAAAGATTATGTATGTACACTTGCATTGATATTGAACTACGCAGAACTTCAAATTCCTGATTATTTTAGTCATTGAATTTAGTCTGTCGATTTTTAGTTTGTCGATTTTTTGTTCGTTGATTTTTTGCTCTGTTTGTCGATTTTTTGTTTATCGATTTTTTGTTTGCCGATTTTTAGTCTGTCGCAACGCAGTTATAATCTTGTATATAGTATTGGAATCTAAATCAGAGTTTGTTAATCGAAAATAAGTTAAAATCAGAATGATAATCTAGCATTTTCCATGGCAATTAGTTAATTTACAGATATTGACTCAAGTAAGCGATATTTAACACAATTTGTGAATGGAAATCGACTTCTTGCGAACAAATCAAAATTAACCAATATTCTCCTTTTCTGACCATGTTACTGTTAGGTATGTATCGCTGTTTTTAGTGGTTTATTAATTATTACATAATTTCAGCTATAAAAACCAAAATTTCATTTGTGCAAGATATTAATAAATTCACAATCGGTAGGTGGCGAATAGTGATGAACATTTTTTTAAACTGATTATTTCACATTCAGTAGGTGGCGTTGTTGCTGCGAAATCAAATTAATGTTGCCGAATCGCGATGTTATCCGGGATTTTCCTACACACCCACAGTGTTTTTTCACCCCCAGTTGATTCTCAACACACCCCAGTTCAAGTTTCACTACATCCCCACAGGGGGACGATACAAGTTGTTTGACAAAACTGTGTTTTTAAGAAGAAAAAAAAGACACCCCCAGATATGTTTACACCCCTCAGGCTTTTCACAGTACATAATTCCTGAGATAAAACCTGCATGTTATAATGCATTGACTGGATATTACTAATCAACGGTACGATGATTTTTAACTTTCGGAGGGCCGCGGGAGTTGGGGAGAAAATTATCTTTTTCGCTTCCCCGCTTCTCCCGCAAGATGAATAAATATTCTCCAAAAGTTGTACTTCGAGAATGAAAATATTAGGCAGCTTTACAGTTGTGTGTATCATTACAGTTTGTGGGAGGAGGTCTTTGACTTCCAAAACATTTGACTACTTTCTCAAAATTTTCATTTGGGGGGTTGGGTGAGGTTCACAAAATATTTAGACGATTTTTTGTTTAATTTGCAATTATTGTGGTGTGTACAATGTTTAATGTTTTGGTTAGTTTTCAAATCATCACCTATCAATGTGAGCTGCGTATTTACAGTTATTTGCAAAAAACTTTTGATATTTTCATAACCTGCTAGAGTTTCGATATAATTTAACCTCATAGTTAACCTTGACGAAATGAGCTCAAATTCGAGGTAAATTTGATTTGAGGCGTGCGACAATTCACTTATCCCATATTTATATTCGCCACATATCCCAATTGGTTATTTTGCTGCATCTTTTATTGAAATTTTACTTCATAAGTAGGCCTAATGTTTTCTCTCAGAAAATTACTGTCTGCCGAGGGTACATTATTAAGAAATCAACAAAAAGTCAACGCCAATGAAAAGAATTCTGATAACCAAGTCAATAACTTGAATTGCTGTATGCCAGAAGAAAAACTTACATTTGACTCTTCGGTAGACGGATCTTTGGTCATTCTTATAATGGACGCCCATTGTCGTTGAGAGTAAGTGTACAACAGCTGTGACAGGGGTCGTGAATGCACTTGTGATTCACAATGCGGCGGCGGAGGAAAGTTCATGATCTGTCTAACTTTGTCATTGTATCATTGTCGTACTCTGACACAAAGCTTGATTCACATTCAGCGCTACACTGCAGCGAAGTGTTGGCGTCGTACGGAAATAGTTCAATCGGCGTTTAGTCGAAGGAGAATTAGAGTAGGAAGAGAACAAGTGAGTGCGAACAGCTGCAACGTTTTGAGAGATTTCGAATAGAAAAGTGTTGATAATTCTATTTACTATCTTCTTCATTTAAATTACTTCGTTAAACATCAATAATAATTATTAATTCCGATACAGTTCTCTGTTTTGTGTCAAAGGTTTGTACACTTAATATTGCATATATTTGTGCACATTGTATGGGTGGATAAAATAGGCTAGGAAATCATTGCAATACAAATAATAAAGATAATTTTTTAGTGAGCGATTTTAAAATCTTCTTCAATTACCGAATTAGGTGGTAGTTGATTTTTTTTTCTGCAGAATAAAGTTAAATTGAACAACTTTATATCTGTAATTAATATTATTAAAAAATTTCGCGAGCGATTTGAAAATCTTCTTGAATCACAGAATTAGGTCGTAGTTGACTTTTTCGGCAGGGCAAAGTTAAGCTGAACGACTTTATATCAGTACTAAAAAAAGTTCAGAAAGAATATACACTCTAGGTATATGTATAACACACCGTTGTGTTTATTTACAATTGGACTACACTCAGTTATGTACAAAGACGGTAAGATAGATTGTTCCAGTTACAGTAGTAGACAATTAGAGTAATCATTTAGCGCTCGAGCAAATTCTCAATCGAATTTGCTCGAGAGACAATAAAAGCAATCATTTAGCGCTAAAATTAAGGCTCGTTATTTCAGAACGTCTAGAACTTTACCCAAGTAGCGGTGTCGATGTGCTACTGTGGTGCTAGACTATTTTTACTGGGCTAACTGACGTAATATTTATTGTCTAGAATTGTATTTGTTATGTGTTCTTTGTAGAATCTCTTCATCATTACAGAAATTTAGCATTTCATGTTCATATAAAAAATCTATTGATTTCTACAGGTTAACGAAAATCACTTTGTCACAACTATTTTACAACTATTTTACAGTCGTTTTGTACTCTCAGAGTGGTAACTATTTTTGGAGAGAGAGA
>JAQFYQ010002571.1:0-11539 GCA_034694885.1 Buchholzia appendiculata
TCAAGGCAAGGCAAGGCAGTGAAGTGCCTCAAGGCAGCCTTGAGGCAAGGCATCAAGGCCAAGGACTACATCACTGGATACATGTAGGTCTATACTACAGGTAGGCCTATGCTACATTTAGGCCTAATTATAGGCCTAAGACCTATATATGCTACAGGCAGGCCTATGCTACAGGTAGGTCTATGCTACAGGTAAGCCTATACAGGTGCCTAGGCCTAAAGGTAAGCATATGCTACAGATAGGCCTATGATACAGGTAGGCCTATGCCACAGGTAGGCCTATGATACAGGTAGGCCTATTATACAGGTAGGCCTATGATACAGGTAGGCCTATATGCTACATGCTACAGGTAGGCCTATGATACAGGTAGGCCTATGATACAGGTAGGCCTATGCTACAGGTAGGCCTATGCTACAGGTAGGCCTATGATACAGGTAGGCCTATGATACAGGTAGGCTGATTGCAGGTACGCTTGGATTCACAGCTGCTGTTCGTGATGATGTCTCGCCGTGTCTCGTCGCTCGATGTTTTTTGCCGTTCTATTTGCTGTCTCTACCCCTTACAGATTAGGCTGGTTCAGTGCAATACATTCTTTACACTAAATATCAGACTTAAATGTATTAATTAATTTACTGTACAGTATGATTATTGTATTATTTAAGCTAATTTTATTGTCATGTTTATGTGTGCTATGGACGACCAATTATGTTTCATTTTAGATTATTTAGAAATAATATTTAGCATCTTTTTTGTTCAGCGTAAGAACGTACTAGTCCGCTGAAGTTAATAAGAGCATGTCCAAGACTTAATGATAATTTTAAAATTAAATGTCATTTAATTGTCTTGATATTTAATAGTCATAGATTTGTAGCAGGATAATCTTGGTATCGTTCCATAGAGAATTTTGTGAAATCTGTGAAGCCGTGACAACTATATTATTTGAAAATTGTCCAGTATCCTGACATCAAAATTACTGAGTCGGCCCCGTAGCCTTATGGAGTGCGAAGATAATCATATATGCATTGACATTACCAAAGATTAATATTATAATTCATGATTGTGAATAAATGTTTATTTATTATTTTGAGGTACTGTTTATGCCTACTGTTATACTTGTTCAGAATTGATATCTTATGATTGTAAAATAAAATATAAAAAATAAATATGACTTGTGCTATAATAATCCAACTGAAGTACACGCCCTGGTGTACAATATAAAAAAAACTACACAATGTACACATAACTCCAATACTGGCGTATTTCATAAGGGGTTTAGAAGAGAAAAAGGTGGACTCGGCAGTGTATCGCCTGTAGGCGCCTTCTATTGTGATTGTGAGGCGGCGGTGGCGGTAGGCAGACAATTGCGTTGTGAGAACGACCGAGGAATTGATCGAAGCTGCAGACGACAATGCTGTATCGCAGCAAAGCAACCGGCCCTCGGGCAATGTTGTACTATTCGCTTTGCGCGCTTGCAATGTTTGCCGACGCAAAATACTAGCGCTCATAACGATGATCTGGCTGTTCGAAACATTTGGCAAACAGACAGTGTAGCTATGTCGCAAATCAGAGAAGATCGATCGTCGGTTTGGAAGAGATTTATGTACATACGATGTCGGATTCAGTGGAACTCGATAGGTTTTGGGTTTGGATGGATGCTGCGTTGTTCTTTAAGCTTTTCGTTGACGAGTATAATTTACTGAAACTAAAATTTGCCCATTCGTGCTGATTGCAATGAAACACTTGTCTAGTTCCTGTTCGTCAATAGAATTCGTCATGCACCTGGGTGAAACTGGTGCAATGGTCAGCAGTATGACCAAAGCGTACGCTTATCTTAGACTCATTTAAATAGGCTTAGAATGTCCCTCAAAATTGTAAAGACCGTTATGCGCCAATAATAGGCTTTATTTATATAAGGAATTATATTCCCCCCTCCCCCCGGTACCAAGCATGGGCGAATCCAGAGGGGGAGTAAAATGGCCATGTTCTTCCTTTCTATTTGCATGGGATCTCTCCAGTCAATCTTTTCAGCTCACCTTTACAGTCGATCCTTTCAGCCATTCTTTTCAGCCAATCTTTCAGCCAATCCAATCAGTCCATACTTTCATCCAACCCTTCAGTCAATCCTTTCAGTCAATCCTTTCAGTCAATCTTTTCAGCCAATCTTTTTTCAGCCAATCCATTCAGCCAATCCAATCAGTCAATCCAATCAGTCAATCCATTCAGCCAGTGGACCAGGTTGGACTAATTAAATACTCGATATGCTTTACATTCTGTGATTAAACTACTTCCGGAAAACATACGCCTTGTCGACTATCAATCGCTTGTTTGCAATAGCTTACAATAATTGCTTTAAACGATTTTGGTATCTGTTTAGGTGAATGTTTTCATTTTTGGAAATGCGAATAGTTACTGCACAACATTACTGATAGCTATTGTATATTATCCAAAAGCCCCCCCCCCCCCGGAGCTAGTTTAATCATAAAATTTTAAGCACATAAAATATTTGTTCCAAAACGGTCTATAGCTCACCAATTGGCATTGGATACATCCCCTCATCTCAAGGCTTCCATCCTCCAATGTGTGGCCCCGGGCCCGTACTATACCACAGCATTTTTGATGGCCGTCGAAGGGTGGTGGAAGAATAAAAATTATAACAGTTTGCATAACAATCACAAATGTTAACATAGTGCTGCTGACAAATTTTAAAATAACGTGACTTGGAGCAAATATTTCGCTTTGTCAGAGTAAATAATTCGTTGTTCTGCCATTCTTCTCCTTAATGAAACTCCTGAATGAAACACCTTAATGAAACTCGCCAATCTGTGACTAATTTTAGAAGTTAAAAATTAGGCCTATGTCGCGAATTGTAGGATTCAAGTACTTTATTGATAATAATAATTGCATTCAAATTAGATTAAGCATTGAAACTATAAATAATACTGCCAGAGCCATGAGAATGGTAAGAGAAATCCCGTATTTGTTTAATACACTCTCTTTCACAATACTGCAGTTAACTAAATAAAAAAATAAGCAGTAAGAATTTAAGAAATGTAAGTTTTTAATTTAAAACGTGTGTACTGCCCTTATATAAATGGTTGTATTATATGGATGGGTTAGTTTGGATAGTTATGTGATAGCCACAGCGGTCAACAAAATAGATCTGAAAAACACGATGATTTTTGTTCAGATGTTAAAAATCGTTATTATTGCATCTATTTTTCATCCCATATTAAAGTCATAGCCATGCAGTATTGCTGAATGTGATCAGAACAATAATTACAACATTTACAATAAGCTTTTGTCGAGCCAGAAAAAATTTTGATGATTTTATTTTGAACCTCAGGATTCGAGTCAAAATTTATATCGTAAGGTAAATGAGGCCTGTGATATGGAATTTTTGCGCTCCTCGAAGGTCAATGGGCATAGCTTACAAAAAGTTATTATTCCCAAAAGTTTTATTAAACCACTATTTTTATACCACTCATTATAATCTTTATTCATTAATTCACTATGCCGTCTCTAAGAGCAACGATTGACGTAAATAATGATAATAAGGAACTGTCCATTAGTGTGTCAAGCCCTCAAAGCCTCTATCCCCTTAGGTTGGTTGCAGCATCCCCCAAGACAACACAATTTTCAGTTATAAACTTCCCTCAGGTGCCTGACTCTATCTAGTGTAAATAAACCTTCACCCAAGCTCAAACTAGGAGCAGCTGCTCCACACCCCCACCCTTGGATAGAGGCCCCTGGCACACCCTGTGTGGGTTGGCCGAAAGAGTCACTAGGGGGACAAGCTGGGGTGAGGGATGGGAAAACATTTCATATCACCTACGTTGTATTTGTAAATCATCCGCTTTGGAATTTTCTGTTCTGTATGCAATCCATATATGTATTAAAAGTAAATTTATAATGATCAGTGGACACTTCGGGAAAGAAGTTTTTCAAAAATGCAAGTATACAGGCCATTAAACCAAGCCAAAAATTACAACTTTTTACTTTGGAACACTTCGATTCTCTGAAAACTTCTTGTTGCGCACAAGAAAACACGTGATTTTGAAAATACTTGAACTTTATTTGAGCCCAAACCGTTTGGGGGTTTAACGGTAAAAAAAATCCGTGCTAAGAAATATCTCTGGGTCATGCGTGACGCACGACAACTGTGGAATTTCATTCAAATTTGAGTGCGACATAGCGTTACAATGGTTCAACCCCCCCCCCCCAATAAAAAAAATAAAATAAAAAATAAAATAAACGTAATTAATGAATTTCCGCAGAACAGTAGCTTTTCAAGTATTATGATATCGAATTCATAAAATGATTTGTTTGATGGGACCGATAAACTTCCGGATTTAGGACAATTCACTTTGTCTGCAAACATAAATCCTATTATTGGTCTTGTCGAGTAAGCATTCGAATGATCAGTGCCGATGCTTAAAGAGATCTGTTCAAAAAGGAATGTGTATCTAAAGTATTCACAACGTGAATACGATTACTGTCAAAGATGGCGGATGATCCATCACTCTGTCTGTAGTTAGATAGAGACTTTCAATTTGTCACCGATCTGGGACCGACAACGACGAAAGCATCAACGACAATGGATTACATTCACCTGACAATAATTGTGGGCGTGGTTCATCTGCACCAATGGGCGGAGTTTCCTGGTATCCGTCTGCCGCACCCTGTGAAGTTCCGTGCTGTGTGTAGTGACGACGGTCATGACTGCAGACCGGTGACACAGGCAGCTGCTGCTCCAACAGCTACAACTACTTACCTGGACAGCTACGCAGCAGTTGGATAGCTACGCAGCTGCTGCTGCTGGCAGCTAAGAACCATGTGACGTTGTCTTACCTGGACAGCTGCTAGAGCTGCTGAGACCCACTTGGATAGCTGCTAAAGCTGCTGGAACCTATCTGGACAGCTGCTACAGCTGCTGAGACCTACCTGGACAGCTGCTGAGACCCACCTGGACAGCTGCTACAGCTGCTGAAACCCACCTGGACAGCTGCTGCAGCTGCTGAGACCCACGTGACGTTGTCTTACCTGGCTGTGTTAAATTGAACGTATTGATTATTTTAATACTGTCAGGTAAAGATATCGGCGCAACGGTCTTCTCTTTCATTCTTCCATCAGTGGCGCACCCAGGGGGGAGGGGAGGAGTGGGGGGAGTGACTACACCGGTCGTGTCATGACGCCGTGTGTGACGCGCGTGTGACGCTCGTGTGACGACAGTGACTGATGGTGACAGCCGCTCTCTGAGAGCTAATCGATATCTTTCTGCGTCGCCAGATGCGACCATTATTCTACCTCAGAAGCAGCAGCTAGCCAAGTCTTCTCTGCAACAGCCTACACATGTATCGGAGAAGGTTTATGGCAGACGGTACACGTAATTATTTAAAGATATCGATTGGATGAGTAGTGGGTAGGCAGGTCCGCGAAGGGAGGGGGGGGGGGTATTATGGGGCAATTTCGAATAACTGTGGAGTCTGTGGTATAATTTTGTTCAGCTATTTCTATCATCTTTGGACGGCGATTTTAATGAGTTTTGATAGCGACAGAGATTAGAGATTAGCTAGACATCATGAAGAACTTGATGGTATTTAATGTTAAGAACACTTTCTTAATTTCTATGCACAGTATGCAGTGTAGGCCATCAGTGTGAACTGTGAAGATATGCAATATGTTGCTAGTCGCCTGGAAACAATTTTATTTCAGATTTCTATCATTTATATGAGAAGAATTGTGGCGAAGTCTAGCACACTGATAAATTAAGCTAATGTTATTATAGTGACTACGACACGTTCATGTAAACACAGCTTGCTGCTTCTTCTTTAAATGATTTAATTAAGACAAATCCATATTTTGATGTACTATTTTTGCAGTGGTGATAAATTGTTTAGAGTCTTAGACGGCAACTATTTGTATTATGCTCAGTCCAATGGTGTCGGGCTTTACTGTAGACCAACCATATTCATTCATGTGCTCGAAAGACGAAAACGAGACTGTTTGAATCAGGCAAGGCATCCGGCCGTAAAACTTCAATTGTTTCAGTAAAAAAGACAAATGTAATATGCGTGCGCTCTGCAGACTGTGCGGAGTCTAGAGTTCTAAACACTGTACACGTTTCTGTCAATCGTTCTATTCTGGGTAGCGCTCACCACACTGTAAGTAGATCCATACTAATCATGGACAATAATGTAGGCTGGACGATAAAGGTCGGCGATGATGTTTGTTTTAATTTTGCCTCTTCACTTTTATGTTCACGTTATGCATGTATTGAGTGATTCCCAGGCAGTGGCAGTCACGATTGTAAGTTATCTTGGAATAATTAGGCAACGCACACAATATATGTAAGTTAGATGATGCGACTGTTCATATTTTTGTTCAGCGCTTATAAAGAAAATAAATCTGTATGGACACAATGGCGGAGTATTATATCAGTGGCTATAATTTTTTGCGGAAAATTACAAGTACAGTGTATACAATTGCTCCTATATAAGTACTAGGTACTAGGTACTATATAAGTACTAGGTCCTATATAAGCTCCTATATAAGTACTAGGTACTCAGTACTAGGCTACCCCGCTCTCCAGAAAAAAATGAAATTGAGCCGAAGTCCAAGCACTGAAAATTTGGAAATTTATCTGCACCTCGTGCACGGAAAAATCTCCGCTTGTGTAGCTACTGTACATTATTTTATGATTATTTTGTTTAATTGTTTTAATTTTGTTTCTTTTGTATAATAGCAAATTTTGTGTGAACCGTTTCGTGAGGCTTGTATTGCATTGAATACCACGATACAATATTACTAATTATAAAATATGATTACTATTTTAGAATAAACTGTAAAGCACTGTAAAATACATTTAAAATGTGAGTTGTACAAATGTTTTTAATATGTATATATTTTATGTATTTTAAATGTATGTAGGTACGTTATGAATTTACTCTCAACTTGTCAAAATGCTTAGAGTCTATTTTGCCGTATATTTGAGGCTGTAAATAAATTCATTGATCTGCTGATTTATCTACCCAATACCAAATTACGGTACGTGCACATTTTGTTTGATGATTATTTGAAAACAAATTTTGTGCATATATTGCAAATTGCAATCAATATAAAGGTATAACAAAATGTAAATTAATGAATTTATTTCTAATTAATATTATCTAATGTGCAGATACTGCTGGTAGGTCTATACTGGGGGAGAGACACCATTTCAAAACGAAGAAATCTGACTGCTTACAGCACAAATCCTGCGTTTATTATTTTAGGTAATGAGTTCGAACTTTCTTAAATCAACTACTAATTGCCATGAGTCACCACACAGCATAATTTCAATTTTGTAAATGGTTTCAAACACTGATGATTGTGTACTTCGTAATTCTCATTCTTTATCTGTGTACCTTTCGATCATAGTGCTGAACTACAATTAAATCTACATCCGTCTTTAAATTTCTAAAGTTAAATAAAAGTTTAATCTGTATCTATCTTTATTTATTTATCAGATAGCTTCAATCAAGCGTCGTGAAGCCATCTCACTTCTCTGAGTCACTCCCTTTATCTCCACCACTGACAATCGTTAATATCCAGGCTCCTTATTATGACTCATCTCAACATTTGCTTCATTTTAACGAACTAATTGTCTGCTGTAATAAATGTGCAATGTAGAAGACAGACAGACAGATAAACAGACAGATAAACAAAAATAGACAAACAGACAGAGAGATAAACAGACAGATAAACAGACAGACAGATAAACAGACAGGTAAACAGAGACAGATAAACAGAGACAGACAAACAGACAGACCGACAGACAGACCGACAGATAAACAGACAGATAAACAGAGACAGATAAACAGACAGACAAATAAAAGACAGACAGATAAAACGTAGACAGATAAAAGACAGACAGACAGACAGATACAAACAGCCAGATGCAAGGAAGACAGATCGACAGTCAAGGCAGACAGACAGACAGATACAAACAGCCAGATGCAAGAAAGACAGATAGACAGTCAAGGCAGTCACAGACAAACAGAGAACGTGTTATACCCGGCACGCAGTTTACCTGTACGATGTTTAATTAATAGACAACCGCCGGGCGCTGTTGAGCGTCATCTTAAAAGCGATGAAGTTGAATTTAATTGGTGTTCGCGAAGTGGATGCCTGAAACTTGAGAAAGTCCAGGTAATTATCTTAATGGCGAACCACTGCGACAAAGATTTCAAGATTATAGGCGTACACCGCAGAAACATGGTTACTACTTTAAAATTATACCAAACGTAGCTTCTTTATCGTTATCATCATCGTTGATATTGATGTGTAGCCAAAATTCTGAAAATATTTGGCATAGTGGTTTGTTAATTGACAGCGGTACTGATTGTACTCACAACAGAGTACAATCATTACTAATTTTTACTCACCAAGTTCTAGATCCGTAGATTACCCAGTCGTCATTCTGCACTGGCAGTTCCTACTTCCTTGGCGTCCAAAGTTCAAAACTGTCCATTCCAACTTTCGATTCCAAGCTTTCCGTTTGCCTCCACCTAGAATATTATATAGGGCCTATGCCTCCTTGTCTCCATCCATCACTTCAACCTTAGGACGCTCCTCTTATCTCTACTTTCTACTTCCATTGTCTCCTGTTCTAACAGCCCTTCTTCCCTTGCTATGGAGAAGTTAGTCTACTTACTAGAGACGGTTCAACTCACCAGGCCCCTACTCTAACATCTCGAACGTTAGGCAAGACGTTTTTGTGTTTGTCTACATAGTTTTGGATAGTTTACACATGTATTGCACATATACATATTCACTGTAGGCCCTATTCTAAGTTTAAAACAAAATGCCTGTTTATAAAAATAATAAAATCGATCTACTTTTTTAGAAAAAGTAAAAAAGGTGGTTTGTCTCTTCCCAACCGGTTTTAGGCCGAATGCCACCCCAACTCCTAGCAGGGAGGATGTCGGCAAGTTTCTGAAGCCGAGGCTTCACTTCAAGCCGCGGAGCCAAAGTGCAATGGTATCCTTGGTGAGGCTCGCCGGGTAGGTGTAATGAGCCTCGGTATACCGCAGTCAAGTAGGTGCAACGACTGCGGCAAGCCCTCCTCACTTAGGATCTCATTTCGCAGGTCCCTTCCCAGACTTGGGACTGGGCGCAGCAGGTCACCATGAGTGCGAACTCTTGGTCACAGAAACCCGCCACGGCGGAGTTAGCAGTTTATGAGTAGTTAGTTCAACGCCTTTCAAAAGCCTCGCCTCGCTATCTCTAAAATTGGCGGCCTCTCATTGGCTTACCCACATCAGTGACCTATATTCGTTCATTCTGTTTTGTTTTATCGATTTGACATTGGAGATCCAATTGCTACAGCTATTTAGCAGGGCCTAAAGTTTCTGTATTGGTAGTAGTCCTATAATGCAGTGGCGTTCAAGCACGGGTTAATAACTGCCAGGGGTGGCACATAAAAAAGTGTGTGGCCAGGGGCGGGCCAGAGAAAGTTGGAGGGGCACTCCGCAACCACTACCCCCTCCCCCGTTTTAAAAAGCAACCTCCCGGTTTCAATTAGCAACTTTTACTGGGGGCTCCGGGCATGCCCTGTGATAGCTTTCAACCAACTCATCCAACTAACACATCCACTAGCTTAGGCCTACATCATAAGCTTGAGTAGGAATGAAAGATGCCCTGGTTTATGTTGATCAGTCAACTATTACCTGATAACTATAAATTTACAATCCATCGCGCTCATTTTTGCGAGATATTAAAATTGTTCTAATCGAAAATTAACAACGCTTTTGTCTTCAACATCTTCGTTCGTCTTCTGGTTGACTGTTGAGAATTTTAAAGTTTGTTTACAATTCGCTTGACCTCGTCACGTGTCTCTTCTTCAATTGATCATCCATGATTAGCGTTATTATCCTATCAGAAGCAATTATACCCCAGACACCAGTGATATCAACGCCATTGTTAGAGAATAAATCGAGCAATAGTGGCTGATAACTGAGTCAGATAAGCACTCGCCTTGTGCTTAACACTCACTAAAGGTCAGAGGTTCAATTCGCGGTCCAGGCAGTGTCATCGACAAAAAAATCACATAAAATACCTAACATACTATCCCCGGTTAGATAAACCTTTCTATAAGTCAGGCTGCGGGCTGTATCGGGAAAAGCCGCGCATTAGCAACCTTCTTTTAAATAAAGCTTTCTTTCAAACACCTCGCTTTACTATAAGAGCATTTAAATGTAATCTACTTCATTATTTCACAATAATATTTATTGGTATTGAAGTTATATAAATGCCTTTTTCGCACAAATAATAGGATAGCTTTTGCGGAAAAATTGTCTTCATTGCAAGTGAGCTCTCTGAAAAATTACTGGCATTTTTCTTTTTGGGAGAACCGTTTATTATTATTTCTCAACATCATTCCTTTCATTATAACGCCATTTTATATCGTCATTAAGATAAGTCACAATCCTGTCTAATGTGATTGTAATTTCAAATTCATTTATTAGTTATTAGTCGTGTTTTTTTTGTTTGGTTTTTGATCTAGCGGAGTGTTATTTTTCGCCTAAAAGACACTAACCTGAATATAAAATAAAAACCTATAAACTCTGTATTCTGTTTCTAATTCAGTAAATTGAACTGTGAAATATTTGTTCTGTTTACAATTTTGTTGAAATATGTGTAGTAGTAGTAGTCTTTGCAATGTAATTTAGCTAACGTTGAGCGGAGTTGTTTCGAGCGTATTTTGGAGCTTTTTCAAATTCCAATGTTTCAGATCCTCTCCAATAGTGAGTCTCAAAAATGTCTACAAAATGTCTAAAAAAATCAATAATTCTACCATAATGCATTGCATCATCGCAATGTATATTACGAAAATTTAATTACTTGTTCTTCATTTTATTACAGGAAAATCAGAGGTGCTCCGTTCTACCGCTCTCCACGGGGAATATTCCAACAGAGATGGCAAGAGATTAAAGCAAAGATTTTCAACAGAATTAACCAGCAGAAGAAGCTGGAGCATGTCCCCGCTCTAATCCTGTGATCGGACAATAATTCTAGAAATATAATCGCTTAGAAATTAGGATAAACTGTGCTTTTCATTGGATTACTGAAATCTTTAATTATATATTATATTAAAATCATATTACGATGGCCAAATAATGTGTTCATTTCATGTTAATATTTAAAAGTTTAAACTCATGGTCTTCTATCATAAGATGACGCCTTAATCCAACGAACGGATTCATCTACAGCATAATTGCATGATAAATTTGAACTAAAGGTTTGCAAACTGAATGCAAATTTAAAATTACTTTCATTGTTAAATATGTATTTTGCTAATGATCCTATTATGGCCGACGTATAATGACTTGATTTAATGTTAATGCTTGCACTTATAGAAGCATTGTGTTCTTGTATGAGATGACTCTAATGAGTATAATTGAAATACATCCTTTATCTATTGCTGCCGACCGGTCTTAAGAATTGTCCCAACATTTTATTCCACGTGGGGCATCATCACAATTATCCCTCATCATCATCA
>JAQFYQ010002572.1:0-11538 GCA_034694885.1 Buchholzia appendiculata
TGGACGGACTGGACATCATGTGACACCGAGTGTTGACTTGCTGTCAAGAAACAGACTACAACTGACTTGAAAAATTTGCCTGTGCAATTTGTTTAAGGCTCTACCAGAACCAAACTCATATGATGGATCACCTGCGATACCATCATGGACTTGCTGTGAGTGATCATGAGAGAAATGTAATTGAACAAAGTTTAATGACCAGCGGCGGTGAATCTTGTGACAATACTAACTTTGACGTAGATAACTGTCATCAACTGTCCACTGACCGTCAGCATCCATTTAAAAGTACTTTCTATGCACAGCTGCCTGGAGCTCATACTGGCTATCAACAAACAGATAGGGTAGCTACTGGTCGCCCAGTAATGCCTGAAATAACCGCTGACTGTTCGCCCCTATCTGAAGCAACTGTTGGATTTCAACTGTCTGCCACACGTGATGGCTGTCCGCAAGAGTTTGGACCAGTTGCTTCCTATACCAAACAGAACATTCTAGATGTGGACAGTCATGCACAGCAGTGTAGTGATATTGGTCAGGTTCCTTGTTCATCTGTTGAAACAACTTTTGGTCATCATACATCGACTGATGCTTATTATCCAGCACTACATGGATCAACTGCGAGCAATTGTGCACTGTCCATTGCAGGTGCTAGTACTTCACAGCCAGCATGGTCAGATACTGACAGGACTAATTGCATCACTGAACAAGCAGCATCTTCTGTTGAGGATGATATTCACAGCACAGTTCATGATGCTGAGATGCGTAGAACCGTTGCTCTGAAAACTCTGGATCCAAAACTTGTGTGCAGGGTGGAAGTGAGATTGTCTCGCTTCTTGCCTATGGGCAATGATCGCCGCCTGATCAAGACTGCTGGGAATGTTGTAAAGACTGGCGTGGTGTATTGGAGATGCGTGAACTGTTCGACAGACTTTTCAACTCGTGATGATCTTCGTGAGCACCGCAAGAGTTGTGTGTACGAAGAGTGGACTGATGATCAAAGTGGCAAGAATGTTGGTAGTCTTAATGCTATTGTTGTTGCTGGTAGTGCCCATGTTTCGATTGATCATAAGCATTACAGACAGCAGCATCAGGACAATGGTCAGACTTGTGAGATAGACAATCCCCAGACGAGCACAAATAGTTTATTTACTACTGGGCAGTCACAGCTATCTGTATCAACAGCTAACAATACTCAGCCATCTCAGTCAGAGCTATGTGTGTCAACAGCTAACTCTACTCAGCTATCTCAGTCACAGCTATCTGTGTCAGCAGCTGACTATACGCAACTATCTCAACTAGCTACTGTGTGTGATATAAGAACAAACACGGACAGCTTCAATAGATCGGCTGGCAATGGTTTGCAGTTGCGGATTGGTGAAGGTTATGTTGCTGGAAAAGTAACTGATACACAGTCCGATGATCAGAGTAATATTTGTGCACCCTCTGTTCCAGAATCTTTTCTAAAACAGAGGAATCTGGAAATTCCGGGCAAAACATTTCATCAAACACCGGGCGGTGTCAACGACTTAACCGGTCATGTGGTCAGAGATGACAACCTTGATGCTGATTGTGTAGGTTTTGTCAATAGAGTTGAGTGTATTTTGGACATGTCACGCGGCACAATAGAGCAAAATCATTTGGTCCCTCAGCCACAACACTCTCTTGTTAATGATGTAAGGAGTCGTGAGACAAGTAGCATTGTGCAGACAAACTGTATTGCTGCTCCGGGAAGAGAACATAATTCCTTTGTTTGTACAGAGATGGACTGTGATCCAGTAACTTGTACAGAGGCCGAGTCTGATCCAGTGAGTAATACAGGTAGTGATCCGGTTGCAGGAACTTTTGTGATAAAGAATGAATGCCGGTACTCAGGTGACAGACGCTCAAAAGATTTTGACCTGACAAATTTATCCCATAGCCCCCATGTTGATTCACCGATTGTTAAAGCTCATGTAAGCCTATCAAATATTGGTCACGGCAGCATGATTGCTAGACCAGGCTGCAAGGGCTGTGGAAGAATATTCACCTCTGAAGCGTTTCTAAAATACCATCAGCAGAAGCTTGGCTGCGGGAGGAAGGACGTCCCGCTCCAAACTGATGGTCTGCCTCATCCTTGTACGATTTGCTGTAGAAGATTTCTGACTAAAAAGAAACTGATAGATCATGGTAGGTGCCATAGAATGCGAGTTGTCTGTTGTTCACTGTGTAAGCAGGAATTCATTGCTCAGAGTACTTATCTGAAACATGTGAATACATGTAAGAAGAGATTTTCAGACATATCTACGAGAAAACTTGGAGAAAATTTGACGTATGTTCAAAGGAGGAATTTTGAGAATATTTCTCAACCAGTTCCTTATTTTTCAACCCAACTGGAACGAGATCTTGAGTTGTGCAGAAGGACTGCGTCACAAACCAAAGATCCTAAACTCTTATTCACTGTTTCGGTGAAGCTAAACCGCGTAGGTCAAAGTGTTGGTCGTCGCAGTGACAGAAGTGCACACAGTGTAAAAGATGGTATCATTCAGTGGCGATGTGTGAACTGTTCTACTGATTTCTCAACTCGTGACGAGCTCTGTGAACACAGCAAGAGAACTTGCAATATTTCTATGTTGTGTGCAGAGAAACAGTTTCCTGGCGAAATGATTTGGCCGAGAGAATTGAATGCAATGTCTGACCGGTCTTGCAGTGAGACAACTGAAGTCGATGGATGTAGTGAAGCTTGTGATGAACCAGACTGTGATGCAGATTCTGACTTTACTACATATGATAGTGTTCTTCGTATAGAAGACAGTCCAGCCGTTGATATCTTGACGAGTAATTCAGCAGGAGAGAAAGTTAGTCTGCTAGAGAGAGAGATATCTAAGAGTGTTAAGAACTCACATGTATCTAACAGCAGTGGATACATACAGGAAGTTACAAGCAGTATCTCTAGTGAGACAGTAGTACAGACTGACTGTAGACATACTGAGACCAGTGGCAGTGTTCAGCCAGTGACTGACTGTAGACAGACTGAGACCAGTGTTCAGTCAGTGTCTGACTGTAGACAGACTGAGACCAGTGTTAGTGTTGCGAATTTGATTGGAATGTTTGAAAATGTTATCATTCAGTGCAGTGATATAACTGATAAAGAAAGATCACAAATTATTGGTAAATCTGAGAATGCCATCGTTAGTACAGAAAAAATTTCAGGCGGTTTTCAATTGAATTCCTATAAATATTCATGCGATAAATATCCTGCTCGATTTAAAGGTTGTGCTAGTTTAAACTTTCATAACAGACACAATCGTCGTAGTGGTAATTCAACTCGACCAACTTTTAAACAGAGAAATAATTTGTTTATATTTGATGAGCTTCATAGTTTTGTTTGTCGCAAATGTCCGGCACGTTATTATTACAAGAAAGACTTGCAAAGACATGTTAAACTGAAACACAAGAGTTGCAATCGTTTGTGGAACTGTGGTCGTCAGTTTACATGTGACAGGTGTCCATTGAGGTTCCGACAAAGGCAACATCTGATAACACACTACAAGCTGCACCACCAGGCAGAAAACACTAGTCCCACAGTGTCTCAGTTATGCTCTGACCATCCACAACTATCCGCAGCAGCTGCTAACTATCCACAACTAGCTGTAGCAGCTGATAACTATCCACAACTATCTGTAGCAACTACTAACTATCCACAACTATCTGTAGCAGCTGATAACTATCCACAACTATCTGTAGCAACTACTAACTATCCACAACTATCTGTAGCAACTACTAACTATCCACAACTATCTGTAGCAGCTACTGACTATCCACGACTATCTGTAGCAACTACTAACTATCCACAGCTATCTGTAGCAGCTACTGACTATCCACAACTATCTGTAGCAGCTACTAACTATCCACAACTATCTGTAGCAGCTACTGACTATCCACAACTATCTGTAGCAGCTACTAACTATCCAGAACTATCTGTAGCAACTACTGAATATCCACAGCTATCTGTAACAATTACTAACTATCCACAACTATCTGTATCAGCTTGTGAACGATTTAATAGCGTTGCTGCTACTGTTGATAATAAGACTGAAGGAAAGGAGAGTAGAGACAACAGTGTAGTGAGACATGTTGTATGTAATGATGAGACTAAACAACATGCTGTCATGTCTTCAAATGGTATTCATGACAGTCTTGATCAAGTACCTTTCTGTAAAGTGTGTAGCAGAAAATTTTCTTCTGACGCGCATCTCAGGATGCATGAGAAGGCTAGTGGTTGTGTTAGATATCGTTTTGGTGACGATTGTACAAACGTGTCAGCAGAGTCTCTGCGTCGTTGCAGGACATGTGAGGTATGTTCTGAACGGTTCTTGGATGGAAATAGGCTTCGGCGTCATGTTGTTGCCTGTCATCCAGACGGAGAGTTACATTGTTCAACCTGTGACAAAGTATTCTATTCCAGAGATAGTCTACGAAAACATGTCTGGTGTTGTTTTAGTCAGTCATCAAAGAAATTAAACGAGAAGGTGACCACTGTATCATCGACAATGAATATGAATAGAAAATTTCCCATTGAAATTTACAATTTTATGCATGCTGCTAATAGTGCTGACAGTACTGGTGATATTGAAGACAAGTCTATCAAAGACAGCAGTGTAGTAAGACTTGAACATAGTGATAAGACTGAACAACATGTTGTCATGTCGGCCATTAAGAGTGTTGCTATGACTACCACAGACAGGCAGGAAGATGACGTAGAAGATGTTAGAACATGGCTTACAGAGGCAACTCCTCAGCCTTCCATTCCTTACTCACTACGAGATAGAAATCTGTTGAAAGCCAGCAGTCAGTCTGCATCAGCAAGCATGTATGCTGAACTCAGTGACTCTGATGATGAAGTTTGTGATGAACAAGACTGTGATGCAGATTCTGACTTTACTGCAGATGATATTGTTGATTGTGAAGAAGGCAGTTCAGCAATAGATACCTTGATCAGTAACCCGGCAGGAGTGAACGTTGTTCTGTTGGAGAGGCAGATGCTAAATATAGATGGACATTTAGAAACTATTGCAGAGAGAGAAGAGCAGTGTGTAGTTGCTACGAGTGACGACTTGTCAAGCTCATCACTTACATCAAATACTCTCATCTCTTCACAGGCTAATTGCAACACTGCTGATCTTGTACCTTACTGTAAAATATGCAAGAGAAAATTTGCTTCTGACATGTACCTAAGGTTACATGAGAAGGCTAATGGTTGTGTTAGATATCGTTTTGGTGATGACTGTACAAATGTGTCAGCAGAGTCTCAGCGTCATTGCAGAACGTGTGAGATATGTTCTGAACGGTTCTTGACTTGGAATAGACTTCGGCGTCATGTTCGTGCCTGTCATCCAGACGGAGAATTACAATGTTCAACCTGTGACAAAGTATTCTCTTCCAGGGATAATCTACTAAGACATATCAGACATTCTTGTAGTAAGTCATCAAAGAGATTAAAAAAGGTGGTGACAACCGTGACTTCAGTAATAAGTGCGACTGAAAAATGTCGGAATAATATGAAGCGGTTTATGCCTACTGCTAATACTTGCAGTACTTTTAACACAGAACCCCATGAGAACACAGACAGCAGTGTAGTGAGACTTGTTGTATGTAACAATGAGACTGAGCAACATGCTGTCATGTCATTCAATAAGAGTGTTGCTATGACTACCACAGACGAGCAGAAAGATGACGCAGAAGATGTTAGAACATGGCTTACAGATGCAACTCCTCAGCCTTCCATTCCTTACTCATTACGAGATCGAAAACTGTTGAAAGCCAGCAGTCAGTCTGCATCAGCAAGCATGTATGCTGAACTCAATAACTCTGAGGATGAAGCTTGTGATGAACCAGACTGTGATGTTGATTCTGACTTTACGACTGATGATATTGCTGACAGTGAAGAGGACAGTTCAGCCGTTGATACCTTGACCAGTGACCCAGCAGGAGGGAAAGTTAGTCTGCTAGAGAGAGAGATATCTATGAGTGTTAAGAACTCACATGTATCTAATATCAGCAGAGAATACATGCAGGAAGATCAATCACAATCAGTATTGACTAGCTGCAGTCAAGCTGAGTTGGACTTTGTTCAGTCAGTGGATAGCTGCAAGCAACCAGACATTTGTTTACTTCAGTCAGTTTCAACCGAGTTGATAAAATCCTTCGATCAGTGCAACTCATGCCCTACAAGTTGCGTGCATCGCCCAGATTTGATTCAGCATTATGGTCCACAACATAAGGATAGGTTATATTCTGCTGTGTTTCTTCAAGCCTCGAATACAGCATGCCCTGATAATGTATCCTTTTCCTGCACTATATGTTCAGCATGTTACTTAGACCAGAAAGATCTAGGTACACATATGAGTGAACAGCATGGGGATCAGACTCTCCGTCAGGTACACTCTTTGTTACCTCCTCAAGTACCTTCTGAAATACCCCCTCAAGTACCTCCTAAGGTACCCGCTCAAGTATCCACTCAAGTGCCTTCTGAAGTACCTCCTGAGGTAACCCCTCAAGTACCCGCTGAAGTAACGCATCAAGTACCCGCTGAAGTACCTCCTCAAGTACCCCCTCAAGTAACATCTCAAGTACCCCCTCAAGCACTTCTTCAAGTACCCGCTCAAGTACGTCCTCAAGTAACCCCGCAAGTAACCCCTCAAGTAATGCCTCAAATATTCTCTCAAGCACGCTCTGAACGCTCAGAGGACAACATGTTTTCATGCAGTATATGCCCAGCGTGGTATCCACATTTCGGCAATTTGCTCCGGCACTATAGACGGGCACACAAAGGTGAAACTCTTCCCAGGAAACGCCTTAAAACAGATCCTGTCGATATCTCAAAGTCTATTCAAGACTTTTACCGAAGGCAACAGGATGTTAGCCTAAATGTGAGAACGAGCTTGAACTGTGAGCGTGATAAATATGTTCAGCAGAAGCAAACGCTACAGCGGAATGAAGATGGTAGGTTTTCCTGCAGTCGGTGTCCTGCAAGCTATTCCTATGTAAAGAGTTTGCGGCGTCACGTAAAGAAGGTTCACATAAGTCCATGCCATCAAGCCGTTCCTACACAGCATAGCTTTGCATGCAACTTGTGTCCTGCGATATACAGAAAGCGGGGATATTTGACTAGACATTACGCACTAGAACACAACGGTCGACTGCCAATGTCAAGTGATACTGTTATCTTGCCAAGCACACCTGCAACTGAAAATTTACCCTCCAGTGTAAGTATGCAGTTAACTGCTGATTTGTCCTCTTCTCACTGTGTACCTAAGCAACTGTGTAGCACTGCGTCTGTTGTCAACTCTTTACAAACTGATATACATAGAAGTGTGGTCAACACTGATTCAATGTACAAGTGTAGCAAGTGTGGGAGAGGCTTTAATAAACTTTCCTGGCTTCATGTTCACTGGCTGTCTCCGTGTGATGACGCCTTGACACAAAACAGTTCTACTCTGAGTGACAGCAGTCAGGGAGGAGGAAAGTCTGAGAATGCCAACAGTACTAATCCTACCGTACAATACAAGTGTGACAATTGTGGGAGGTGCTATGCTAAGTACGGTCACTTGAGAACACATAAAGAAAGATTGGGGTGTGGTCAAAGTCGTCGATCACAAAGAGATGAGAGCACTGTAGTAGATACACTGAGGAAGAATGGTTGCAATCTGTGTTCTGCTAGTTTCAATACAGACAGAAAGCTTCAGTGTCACATAAAACAATGTCACAGTGTGTTTGAGAAGAAATGTCCTCTCTGTGATGAAATGTTCTTTGCCCAACACGTTCTCAGAAATCACATCGTCAGAGTTCATGATATTCCTGCGGAGAAATTGAAATGCAGTCGTTGTGCTCGTCTGGCGATCGATAAAGCTTTTCCACTGCGTGAGGAACCAGCTGCTGAGATGAGCTGGTTACTTTGTGATATGTGTACAGACAGGCATGGAGCAGATCCCGGTATCATTGTCAACCAAAGGATGGAACCAAATGATAAGAGATTCCGATGCAGCAGGTGTAAAATGCGTTTTAAGGAACGAGGAGTTTTCATGAGCCATTGGATAACACATCACATACAGAAATTGCAGTCAGTTCAATGTGAAAACTGTCTGAAGGTGTATAGGCGTAAGGCAAGTTTGAGTTTGCATCGGCTAAGCTGTTGCGCTGGAACCTCAAAGAGAGCTGCTGCACAGCATAAGGAAGCCTTAGTAGCTGCTGGTAGAAAGCAGAAGCCTTCAGCTGTGAAAGAGAAACGTGTTGGCAGGTGTGAACAGAAACAGCGTCGGTCTGTGTCTTCTGTTGGGAAGAGAAATAAACAGAGTTCAGAGAGTAAGAACAGCTGTCAGTCAGATAAAGACATGTCATCATTGGACCTTGATGATGACTCTGATGCTACAATTATAGAAGATATCAACGATAGAATAGGTAAAAATAACTCTGAGGGTGCAAGTATAGATAGTGCTTTCATCAGTAATGACATTTATAGCAGGATTAAGGACGTTCTTGTAGATGAGATACCAGTTAGTTCTCGAGAAACCCAATATGATATGATTGACTGTGCTGGTCCTAGTACAAATAATGAATGCAATAAACCTGTGCTCTACTCTCAGTTGAACTTGGATCAAAGCAATGACCAACTACATCACTGTCAGGTATTGAGTGAACAACCTCTCATCAATAACAAGTCTGGTAGTCTTAGTCAAGTTCTTGTTGAACAGTTCACAGAGAAAATGTCTCCAAGTGTCTGTAATCTTTGCTCAGAACGTTTCAGTCTAGCAGAAGATCTTGAAGTACATAAGAAGACACATGGTGAGGAACGTCCATATGAATGCACTAAGTGTACATCAAAGTTTATCAGCCTGCAATGTCTGCAGAGTCACAATCAATCAATGCATGACTCACAGCAAAGTTCACAGATCGTAGACGATCAGGGAAATCGCGATGGATCTCAGGCTACCGTATCATGCCAAGATTCAACCAAGCACCAGTGTGAGATCTGCGGATATTTGGCTCCTAAACCAACTCGTTTGAGGGAACACCAATCAGCATGCCACGGAAAGTCCTTCCATAGTCAGTGCGACATCTGTGGAAGGAAATTCAGGATGAAAAAGTCACTGGAAAAGCACAAATTAATCCATTCAGGTATTTATTCGTCTTCATTATTATTTAATATCAGTTTGTTCCTGTCACAAAGTCTTTCTCCTTATCTCTTTGCCTTAATGCTCCCTTTGTTTAGCCATTGTCATCCTTTCTGTTCGCATATCCATACCATCTCAGCATACTGCTGTGTCTAACAATTTCACCCATAGATGGCGAAACTTTTCTGTAGCTCATTAGTTTTTGCTTTATCTCTTAGATTATAGACTGCAAGTCATCATCATCATTCATATCATTTTTCCTTGTCAACAAGGCTGAGACATTCCAGCAGTTACTCTTTACCTTGAAGCCCGATCATGTGCATGCACTCAATCCCAATTTACCGTATCCAATCGCACTCGCTTAATCTCAGTCTTTCTTCCTCTGCTTAGATCAGAAGGACTGACACGCCTCAACTCAATCACACCTATATCTTTCTACACATATTTCTATCTATACCTATATTTTTCTACACTTGTCAAAACCAAGTCAACCTACTAGGTCTAATAACATCATGTCAGATATACCTAACCTCCCATATAACTTAGTGTGAACTTGGAAGACCCCACTTCGAAATTCCTGCAGGCATAAGACACAGTTCCTGTTGTTGATTGTGTCCCGCCCTAGTCTCCGTCAGGCTACGGCCCCATTCCTCCTCCGGCTGCCGACAGAGCGTCCTCCCACAGCTGAAGTAGATCCGCTACTGCGACGGGGTCTCGCCACAAGTCCAGAAGTTCCAGGTTGGTTTTTATTGAGTGGCACGAGAAGAGGTGTGAAGTGTCGTGGATGTGGGTTTTGCAGAGTGGGCAGAGAGGTGATGGATCAGATTGTGGGTTTATTTTGTGAAGGTATGAGTGGAGGAATGGTGATTTATTGGTGCGGAGTTGTGCGAGTGTTCATCATCGTCATCATCATCATCATCACAAGCATCATGTTGTAAAACCATGAGCAGACTGTGTCGAGTTCAAACAGGTAAGACGACTTGTATAAATGCATAGCACTTACCTTCTTCGTTTCAAGTTCTTCTTTCACGTCCTGCAACTTGGCATTTGTTCTTGCAAACATATTGATCTTCTGCTGGTCTTCATAGGTGACTTGCACATCACTGTCCTACACAGACATCCACGCACGGTCAAACACATGTGCACATAGATGCACATATAGAGATACACAGACACACCTACACATACAGTCAGACATACAGACAAGGTCAGGAGTGATGCCAGACTGTGCGGGCAGACACACGTACAGTCAATACACAGACATGATCAGGCAGATGTAGTTACATAGACATACATTCAAACACACAGTCAACCACACACACCACAGGCAGCACACAAACAATATTAGACTCCCATACACAGTCAAACACACATACAAAGTCAGCACCACCTATACACAGTCAAACACACATACAAAGTCAGCAACAAACAAGATCAAACACACATACACACAAACATGCACACAAACACGCACACAAACACACAGTCAGATACGCATACCATCAAACGTTGGGTTCTATACACATACAAGTACAGTGATGCAACAAGTTCTGCCCACTGGTCAGTGGTTGTCACTGGTGGTGCAACAAGTTCTGCCCACTAGTAAGTGGTTGCCACTGGTGATGCAACAAGTTCAGCCCTATGTAGATTAAATAGGTCAATTATCGTTTCCGGTTAATGTGGTGATGAATATTGTGACAACGAACATCAGTCTTCCAGCCTCCTAATACTAACCACGTGAATACGGTATAAATAATGTATTATATATTTTAACTGTAATTATATACTAACGCTCATCAAAAAATGCGAGATACGAGCATTATTGACAAACCCCGTAACCATTAATAATCACGTTATTATATTATAACTTATATTACATTGAAATACCCTACAATATCGCTCACGACATGTTGAGGATCATTCATCATTACTGATTCATCAGTCTAGATCTAATAAAGGACAATAAATTATTCATAAACACTACACGTATAATGTGTATCGTACCTTTGATATTGTCGACGACATTCTAGGATGTAATTATCTAACTAATTGATTATTAAGATTTATTTTACCGAAAATAAGTTAAAGATGTAAACAAACTATTTTTCTAGAATTTATTGAAACGTATCGTAACGTGATATGGCATAGTTTTTAAAACGCAGACCCTATTTGACCTTACGCAGACTCTACTTTGACATTTGACTCATTGATAGGGTACTAGAAAGAATTTATCAGAAGGGGTGACCACCAGTGGTGTAGTCGTAGGGTATACTAATAATTTACAGTGGGTTTACGGCGCATACCCCATACGCCGTATCAGTGATATTTTCGTTAACTATAAATAAAACTATAAATAAAATTAATTGAATTAGTTAACTGTAACGAAAACTAT
>JAQFYQ010002573.1:0-11538 GCA_034694885.1 Buchholzia appendiculata
GTGCTCGAGCATGCCCGTGTTAATAAACGCCGGTGTGCGGCAAAATAAATCCATGACGTCGGTAGGTATAGGGTTAATTGAACCAATGAACACACTGTCCACACATAACTAACGAGACTTTCGAATTAAACATCAACTCAATTGTTTATTCATAAAAGGTTCGTATTCTTTAGTCGATTTTCACAAATTTTTCCTCAAATTTTAAAATTGCAGAGGATCAGAAGGGCAGTATTCTTCATTTTCACACCATATAATATTTTCTGGACTTTGCTCATCATCATCAGCAGATTCAGGCAGACATGGACTGTACTCTTCTGAGCCAGATTAGGTGCATGTGGCTGAAGCCAAACGAGCAATTATTATTATTTTAAAATGCCTTGCATTTTATTATAAATACGAATTCTACATTCAATAAGAGAGTCTGTGTTCTAACCGTGACTCCGAAATCAAAATGCTTCTGCGTTATAATTCAGAACGTTCGTGCAGTTTTAATACATTCCTGTTGTCAGGGAGAGGACTCAAATGAATAAACAATAACGTTTCAAAGAAGCGCTACCCCGGTCACTCAAAAGTTGTACGGGAAAGGTTGAGTAGATCCAAATTCACACTGAAAAACTATTGCTAAGTAACACCCGCTCGTTGAGTACAAACCTTCGAACCAGCTAAAGTTTAATACATTCTTGTGATGCGTAAAATGAGATATGTGTTAATATGCAGAATGTCGTCCGGGCTTTATCCAGCTTCCGGGAACTCAAAGTTGCTACACCTTCATCAATGATAAGCGTTCCTGGTATGAGGCTCGGGATTACTGTATGACGTCACAATGCGATTCTCACCTCGTTATGATTGAGAGTAAGGAGGAGGATGAAAAAATTCAAGAACATATGGATTCACTACATTCAAGTTTGTATAGATCATTATTCTTCGCCGTCTATTGTTATTATTGATTTTTAGCAGTGAGGCGCGGTATTAATGGCATTGGAATGACATAAAATAACTGTTCATTTCTTGCAAACAAATCATCGATCAGAGATGCAATTAAACTCATAATTATTATCACCATGTACGTACTGACTTATTTCGTAATGACTGATAATTTGTGTGCTTTTAGTAATACTGTCATCAAATTTAGGGTGTTTTCCCGACAACAAATTTGTAAATATAAACGAGAATGTAATAGATAATAAAATGATCATTCGTTGCCAATACAATTTTTAATTTTACCACAAAAGATGTTGTCGTGGAATGCGTTGTCAGTCTAAGAGTCTCAACACAATAAATCAGGGGTTATGTGTTGAGAACTAATCGAGATAAATTGTTTCCACACATTATCCAAAAGAGAGACAAAGTTAATTGCACTGCTAGATAGTAGTAGGAAGTCCGAGATATTCCAACGTCAGAAATTCCAACCATCTCAAAAATGTTGGATAGTTTGTTCCCGATAATTATGCTCAAAATTCAATCCGTTAATGTGTACATGTTTCTATCTCCACTAGATAGGAATCAAACCTGCTTCTAGAAGGGCTGAGTATAAAATCACCGTACACGCTCAAAAACAGTGTGGACAAAGCGTGCGACATTAAGTGTGGCATATCAAAGCTCTACATTTATGAAGTGTAACAGACAACACTTTGTCGACGAAACGTGCGCCATTAAGTGTGGCCTTTCTGAAATCAACATGATTGTAGTGAAACAGTCTACATTTTGTCTACTAAACGTGCGACATTGAATGTAGCCTATTAGAAATCGACATTGTTGTAGTGACACAGTCAGCAATTTTGTCGCCTAAGCGTGCCACATTAAGTGTTGCCCAAATAAGTCTTCAATATTGTAGTGATGCATCCGACATTTTGTAGACTACTCATGCGGCATTAAGTGTGGCCTACATAAGCCTACAATAGTGTAGTGATACAACCGACATTTTGTAGACTAAACGACATTTTGTAGTACTACATTAAGTGTGGCTTGAATAAATCTACATTGTTGTAGTGAAACATCCGACATTGTGTAGACTAATCGTACGACATTAAGTTTGGCCTAAATATGTCTACAATGTTGTAGTGAAACATCCGACATTTTGTAGAATAAGCGTGAGACACTAATTGTGGCCTAATTAAGTCTACATCATGTAGTGAAAAAGCTTACATTTTGTAGACTAAGGTGCGACAATAATTGTCGTCTAGATAAGTCTACATCGTTGTAGTGAAACAGTCCACATGCTGTCGATAAAGGTGCGACAATGATTGTCGCCTACGTGATTCTACATCGTTGTAGTGAAACAGTCGACATGCTGTCGATAAAGGTGCGACAATGATTGTCGCCTAAGTGATTCTACATCGTTGTAGTGAAACATCCTACATTTTGTAGACTAAGTGTTCGACATCAAGTGTCGCCTACATAATTCTACATCGTTGTAGTGAAACAGTCGACATGCTGTCGACCAAGGTGCGACAATAATTGTCGCCTACATGATTCTACATCGCTGTAGTGAAACAGTCCACATGCTGTCGATTAAGGTGCGACAATAATTGTCGCCTAAATAATACTACATTGTTGTTGTGAAACATCCGACATTTTGTAGACTAATCATCCAAACTTTACCGTATATTAAACGCTCATGCAAGTCAGTTTCCAGTCTTCTAAAATTATCGGTATCTGAGACGTGTTGAGATAAAAGTAAAAACAGGCGAAGTATTATAGAATGTTCAACAATGGCAAATAGAGTACAAATGCTCAGTAATGCAATTCACCGTCCATTTCAGCAAATCACCGAAACATTACCGCGTTTACTAAGTGAGTTTCATTCAAATTTCTGGTCAGCTCTTCAAGTTCAGCTCCTTGTGAGCTCTTTTAGCTCTTTATAGCTATCTCAGTAGTTCCCAACCGGGGGGGGGTAAATTCCCCCCAGGGGGGAATTTGACATCCCAGGGGGGATTTTGAGGTGATGAAAAAATTATAATTTTGTATCTGTAATTTGGTAAAATGTAGAATCATAAGCTTACTAGCTTTATATACACAATATATGCAATATGACCATCCTTGGTCATACGGAGTATATCCTCAATAATGATTTATGTAACAAATCAAAACAAGGCGTCTGAACTAAGTGAATTCCCCCCCCCTCTTTGAGGAAATTGGAACATTTCAATTGAAATTTTAGAATGCTAAATATATTCTTCAGTTTTGAACAATGCTTTTGCAATGTATACATGACACTTAGTAGCTCGCTATAATTTCATACTAATGTGTATCGGTCACAGTGCAAAGTTTATTCTCAGCGTAGCTCAGGAAAATATTCCAACCTTTGATCATGTCTTGATTAAAGGAGACTTTACAAAAGTAAATTACATGACAAATCATTATTTATCAAGTTTCTGCCACATAATTTGTTCCTTACTATCAGTACTGCAGCGCTAGTGTTGACGGTGGCGGAACAGTTGATCCTGATATAGGGGCAGCGATCTGTTTTCTGGATTTAGGGGAGGCGAATGGAATTATTGGCGGGATATTTACAAATGTGTCCCCCAAGCAAAACGTTGGGGTGGGGCCACCTCGAAGTCAATATTTTTCCATATCCCTCCAAGGGCGCATATAAGGCGCGCGGGGGAAACAGAAATTAAATGCTTTTAAAGACTGTCAATAACGTTTTGGTCCAAGATCCCATCTGATGTGAAATCCTCTCTAACGAGCCAGCACATCCCAGTGAATTATCTCCACTAGTTAATCTCGACACCCCAGTTCAAAATATGTGCCTTTATCTGAGCCTCTTTCCTGCCAGGGTTTTTATGATTTTCTCACCCATCCTCTCTCGTTTCTGACTCGTGATGCGGGAGAATTGGGCGAAGCCGGATTATATAACCGTTATTATATGACGCAATGTGTAAACACTGTTAATCCGTACGCCGAGTAGCATGCGAAAGAATCACTCGGCGTAAATGTGTTAAGCTTTACTGCTACTGCCCATTGCAAGAACACATATTGTAATATTAACATTATTAGTAGAGAGGCAGAACTCATATTTTGGAAGTCCTAATAGCATCGGAGCGTATTCAACTAACACTCATCCAAAAACGTTCTGGCGGATCCAGGTATGGAAAAAAATCGCTGTATTAGTTACCGAAATGGTGGAGTAATGAAAAAAGTCAAGATGGCCGCCGACCTAATGAAATAAAATCGAAATAGCGCTAGGACTATTAAGGCGATCTAAGCTCGCAATAGCTCATTGGATAGGTATTATTATACGTTTAAAAAATGATCTCCATGACATTTTTTCAAATGCATAATTTTTTGAAAAAAATGCAAAATAACTTTATTCAAGTAATGCACAATTGACATTTTCGTATTTAGGCAAAAAAGTAGGCAATTTAATGGATCGCGCTCAGAAATACGAATAGGAGAATTCTGAATCCTTTTTTACAAGCTATTCCGTGTGGTGTTTGCATAAGTGAGTGTCGAGTTATTTATATGACGTCATCCAAACATCCTCCAGCCGTTGTGAGCAAAAATGAAATGACTTACGAATTTTTCGATTTGATGTTGTAAGAAATCATTGAATGGGTATTATCATACGGTATAAATAAATAAATAAATATATATATATAAATTATATATACATATATATAAATATATATATATATATATATATATTATATATATGCCATTTTTGCAAAAGGTCATAGCTTTTTTCAAAAATATAAAAATAACCATTTTGAAGTGTATTGCATGCAAAATTATTGACATTTTTCGATTTTAGACAAAAAGTATGCAATTCAATGCATCACGCTCAGAGATATGAAATGATGATAATTCAGAATCATTTCCAATAAGCTATTGAATGTGGAATTTGCTTTTAAGATATTGTAGAGTTATTTATGATGACATTATCCAATTGGCCGCCAGATAATTTTAGCACGAATCGCAATACCTTGAGAATTATTTAAGCGAGTTGAACTTGTAATAGCTCAATTTATAAGTATTAACATATTTTACAGAAATGGTCTGCATGATTTTTTTGCAAAGCTTAGTTTTTGCAAAGAAAACCAAGAATAATTGCAATTTTTTAGCAGAAATTAATGCAATGTTATATTTTCGTATTCGGCAAAAACTATGAAATTTAATGCATCACCATTACTTGTAGATATGAATTGAAGAGATTTTATAAGCCTTTCCAATAAGTCTGTGAAGGATTCAGTAGTCATCACATAGTAATTTAGGATCACATCATCCAAACGGCCAGCGGGCACTTTAAGCAGAAATTGCAATAATCCAAGAGCTGCTAAAGCGATGCGAACGTTCAATTTCTCATTCGATGGGTATTCTTGATAGCTATTATCATACTTCATTAAAATGGCCTCTACGATGATTCAACTGATTATCAAATTTTGCATAGGTATAATCCTCGTCGCTAAAATGAAAAAAACTGTACACCATATTTGTACACCACATTTTATTTGCAATTTGTACACCATATTGTGTCCACAATTAATCATTTTTATACAAAAATTATGTAATTGAACTACATAGCTCTCAACATAAATTGAAGAGAATTTAAAATGCTTTACAGAGCTTACAAACGAGCTTTACATTGCTATTATGTAAGCGAAGTAGTTCAGTATTTAGTGAACTCAGATCAATATACTTTATTACAATTGTGGTAGCGCGTTGCGAGTCAGTTAGAACTATTGTGTTCATTGGTGCGGCTCACTAGGCCAGTCTGTACGTTGTATTGCAGCGGGGAGATGAAATATGAATACGTTACGATAAGTATGACTTCCAATACCGCGTAAAACACCAAACTTTATAGCACAATGGCTTGATTATGCTGAGGTATGTGTACTAGGAGATTAACATTTATAATGCGGAGTCGCGTTATGTGTACTACTTTGATGTGGACGGCAGCGCGTCTATTGTCCGCTTGACGCTTGATGATGCTCCTCTAAACCAATCAGAATCGACTTGGATACGACTGTAGGAGACACTAACAAATCAGTTGAAAATACAAACCACGATAGAGCGGTCCCAGGTAGAGCTCAGTTGCAGCATGATTCTTCTCCTGCAGCTGGAACTGCTCAAGAAATAAAGCAAGGCGCTGCAGAGAAATGACTCAATTTAGCAAAGCAAAGGAATTGCTCTTCAATGAAATAAAAAACGCACAAAATTTCTAATAATAAACTCATCCTTTCATAAACTACATGTACTAAATCATTTCTAACAATACTTCCATCGTATCTACATGCAGGTAAATTCACGTCCTATGGTCGTACTGAACATTTCACATGGTTTTCTGCTGCCACAGCTGGTCTCTTTAAATAGTATGAGCACAGACCATGAGCAGACTGTATTTTGAATGACTATTAAATATCTTACGTGATGGAAGATCCTACAATTTCCACTAACTGCTGTAATATTTGAAAACATTTCTATTGATTTGTTCGTATCATAGTCTAATTATTTGGCTGCTGTTATTGTTTATTGCGCTAGAATTTAGTAGAGTGCGTCATTTACGTTATTAACTGGCTCGTTTGTAAAGTTAATCGTTTGCTGTAAGTTGTAACGTATGTAAAAGGCAGAACGAATTTGGACCTCCAAGCAAGTTAATTTGTCCTTCTAATAATCAGAGATGTTTTGTTATCTTACAGTAATTTGATTTCTTCGTTTTATTGTGATACTGATGAAAAATATTATTAGTTTCCGTAAAGCGTGTAGATGAAATAGCGAGATTTTGTCCTAATGAATTTATTCATTCGAATAATTGCAAGTCTACTTGTTTTCAAACTATATTTGCCTAGCTGCATATTTAATTTAAAATTAATTAAACTTATTGGACATTGACACAGTACATATGAAAAGAACAGCAACAGAAAACACAGTGTAAACGAATAATGCGGGCACACAGATAAAAATATACACAAAGATGACCCACTTCGACTAACATTTAAACGAACAGAAAGTTCAGAAATCAGAGGTTTTTGAAAGGCGATTAAAATGGTCAGGAGACTTTGCATTAACTATTTTCATATAAAGCTGAGTCCACGCATTGATTGCACGTCTATTAAACCAGCTTTGTTCAAAACCTGACTTGCAGGTAGGTAGGTTTCACAAGCTTAAAATTATGCCCTCCTGTTATGGAAAGCTCGTTTAACCTAAAAATTCTAAATGGGCAAGATCAACATGACCATTGACCATGAATAATTTTGCAGCACATGCATCAGCCTTGCATTATTCCGCCATGCATTAGTCCACGGCACTCTAGACTGTCAACAGACAATGCTTGAAGTCAGTCTCCATCATTTACAAGGTTCATACCAGAAAACCTCTTAGCAAATTTTCGCTGCAAGTATTCTAAATGCTATAAGTATATGGTGACACGAAAGCTCGCTATTAAACCGTTTTCAAAATGATCTTATTAGAAAACTACACACTGACATTTCAGATTTTTACTGAGCGTATAGGTTAGAGGAAATGTACAAAATCGTATTTGCTTATGTTTTTTTAAATACATTGAACTACACGGTTCATTAGCACCCTATTATTGAAGACATAGAGAACATTTATAGTAAGAATGTGCTTTCAGCCATAGTAGCTTCATTATTGATAACCCAAACATAAATTTTCAAAATAATATTATTTCCATGAATTACTTGGTTTTAACGATAGATGGTTGAAGCATATTATATGAGTTGATCTGCTCTCAACCCTTTCACACGCGAGCCGGAGCCTCTTGCTGATGACGTCCTCAGGTCACATCTTCAGAATTTTACTCAATATGATTCGTACATTGCCTTTACGTACACATACAGTCAAAATATCAGGAAAATTATGGAGTCGTTTTTAAACGAGGCCATTACAAAAAAGTGGTAGCGAATGTGTGTGTCACTCTATATTTGTTTGATTGGCTACTATAAGTTCATGGTTATACTGTTAAAGTCAACTACTCAAGTTTTTACCTTTAGTTATATCGAAGACTTTTTCATATGCGTATGTCATATTGGTTTGACAAAAGTTTACGTAATAATTAAATATTGGCATGCTTTCTTAGTAATAACGGCTCATTGATTGTAAACTATTCGACGTGCTTGTGAAGTACGGTAACTGTTTAATTTGTTTCAATTCATGATATATAAAAAGAATAACATACAACAATATCTTATAGCGACGAAAAATTATGTGTTAAATATATTATGCCATTTAATGCAAATACACACACACACTTGTACACATGCCCACATAAGATATAGTTTATACCGCTGTAGTTTAACTTCTAATCATATTTTTGGAAAATTTTCATCTAATTGGACTATGTCAATAATTTTTGGGGGTTAAATCCATATATACTAACATTATGTAAAATCGTATTCAAAGCGCTTGGTAAACTTATTAATAATTATTTCAAGTTTATTAAAATTGCAGTAAAGTGACTGTAATGACATCAATTTATCAGCTTGTTCGCACTTTTGTGTATTTCGTAGATACGGCCTCTTGGCTTTTCGTGTCATTATTTCTTATATTAAGTAAAAAAGTTATTTGAGAAAGAAATATTCTATAATATGTTTTCGCTGTATGTATTTTGAACTATTCCAATATTCATTCTTAAGCGCACATGCTCCCGCTGAATGACTGACCAATCAAAGAGGAGAGATTGCGATCTATTCATTGGAGAGGTGTCGTCCACTCGCCCGCCCGAACAATGCCAGTACACATACCTCGACAACCAGACATCAAAGTAGTATACAAGCCTCAACGAGACCCAAATCTCTGGGTGGGCGCACATTTGTATCGATGTCGAATATCGCATGTCCCATGTCCCATGCCGCATGTCGAAATCCTGTTTGGACGAAGCATGAAACTCATCCCACTTTAATCCGCCTTATAGTGCTAACTGTGAACAATGACAGTGTGGTTGATAAATCACGATGAAGATATGGTACGATTGGGATTCATATTCGCCATTAAATTATGATTTGCGTTTTTGTCGGTATTAACACCGGTGTTAACACCGGTGTTAATACCGGTATATATTGATTTTCCAATCGCTGGCATCGAACAACTAGCACTTTTGTTCGATCTATTCATTATAATGGATACAACTTCAACAAACTTGGGTAGAATCTGGATGCTATATTGCCGCCAACTATATAGTGCTACCCGCAGGAAATGACCTCTTTGTGAGACTAAGCTTCTATTGCGCCATTGAAAATCAAGCCAAACTCTCTCCGTCAATGTGCGACTCATGGCGATCTGGTAAATGTTAAATCATTCTTCGTGTATTTGGATATTTACGATGTGAGCAAGGCGGTTTATTCAATGACAGCTTGACTGGCATTGCTTCATTAAATCTTGGGAGGTTTACACTTAATTCACCCTCGACGCTAAACCTCCGGGCTTGCAATGTTCACGTGTAGCACTGTTGATAATCAAAGTGGGTTGAATGCTACAAAAATAATATTTTCTCCATAATCGAGCGAGCAGATAAGCACACAGGGCCCGGACTAAAGCAGGGCAGGCGGGGCAGTTGCCCAGGTGCCCCCACAGAGTAGGGCCACCACAAAGTTCAATCATTATATAAATAACATATAAATAAATATAAATAAATAAGTAAATTAAATATATAAATTTGTACATAATTTGCATAGAAATAACTTTCTGCAGTGAAGAGCAGACTGTCACGGTGTCATCGTGTATTTCCACACTGTAATTACTGTAATTTGTGGCACGATTAACGTGCGGGCGCTATAAAGTTGTATAACAGCCACTGGATCTCCCAAATTGTTTCTCCCCACTGTAATGATTTCAATAATGTAATAAGTAGACGCTTGTTGTTTTGATGATTTCTGCTCAAATAACTTGTCGTCACAATTCTGCACATCCTTTCAGAGCCCCCAAATCAACATGCTCTCGTGTTAATTGCTGACTCCACAGGCCAATATCATTCGAAGTGACAATGTCGTCTTGGTCAACGAACTCAACTTGGTCAGGTCAACTTCGTACGTGTGTCAGTTCTATCAACGACTGGTTCACCAGATTCATCTGCAGTTGTATCATTCATCGGGATGATCTGGACATTCTTAACAACTGCACTGCTATTAAATAATTCCATTTTATTACATATTTCTCTTTCAGTAAAGCTTCTTTTTAAACTTGAACTTTGCAAACTTCTTTTACAAACTTTCGATTTATTACATTTTTTTCTTTTTACAAACTTTCTTACAACGTTTACAAACTTCTTTTTAACTTCTGACATTACTTCTTGCTTACTCTGTGCCTGTATCTGTGACACTGATCGTTTAACAGAAATGTCTTTGCGTTGCATTGACGCAGAAAACCGACCAGAAGTACAACCAAAGTCCGTCAATCTTCTTGTTTTGACTAACAGTTGTGTATTTCTATCTTGAATCTTCTTCTTCCTTTTATATTTTCCATTTTCAGCACTACTTTCCATAAAACGCGAAACCTTGTGGTGATCTGAACTCATTTGATATTTTTTTGTGTAACAGAAGAAAAAAATCAAAATTATTATTTTTTTCCTCACATCATTTCAAGTATTCCTTTCACATTCCTCGTCGAAATCAAATCAAATATTATGTTAGTCATGTTTTGATTGGAAGGTGGGAGATGAAAATTTTGACTAATTTAGTCAAAAATTTTGACTAATTTGGAAGGTGGGAGATGAAAAAATTCCAAGGGTCAAGAAGGCGGTTGATTATATTATTTAGTTAATGATGTCATGTATCATGAACAATCTAAAGTTTCTAAACTATGACAGTAGTTGAATGTCTTTCTAAAAATTTAGCATGAATGCTAATATCATATGTCAATAAAACATTTATTGATCTAAGCAAATCGGAAACTCTGCAGTTTTATAAAATATTGTTTAACAGGGCCTTATTTAAGGGGGAGGGGTAAAGATTCAACCCCCTCCCCCAATTGTATTTCCTTCAATTTATGATGTTTTTATGTGCAACTTTTAAGAGAAAAAAAGTCTTACTTTTTAGGAATATCACCCTTCCCCCAAATAATTTTTGTTTGAAAAGAGGTCGTTCAAATTTGTTTAAAGTCACACCCCCTCCATTAAATTCCTCGTTATAGCCATGTTGTTTAACGTTTATAACCCGGTCCTAACCCGGCCAGAAAGTCCTGAGGGGCCTCCACATATCCCACTGCCCAGGGCCAAACCAGGTCTAGTCCGGGCCCTGCCAGTAAAGATTAATTTAAAGTATGTCCATTGTCCACACAACCGTCGATTTGTCTTAGCTAATAAATTGCAATTGTGATCAGTTCTACAGCGGATCATTTCATTCATGGGTAAACTAGTTCTATCATTTATGACTAGGTACGAAGCTATCATGAACGATTTATCTCTGAGGACGTCCTCTCTCCGTCAAGAACTGTCAAGATACGCACGTCACGTAATTCACTCCGAGCTAACCAACTTCCCACTAATTAACAATTGCTGCAAATTAGGCCGAATATGCATTAATTAGCCTTCCGACAGACGACAATTAATTTCATTTGATTCGCGCTCTTTCCAAGTCTGGTCGA
>JAQFYQ010002574.1:0-11537 GCA_034694885.1 Buchholzia appendiculata
GTAATCCATAGGTAGGCGAACGGTTAATACAGGCATTCAATTGCCTCCTGACCGAGACGCGTGTTATGTTATGTTATATGTTAAGTTACCATCCGCGATAACTTCGAACTATAATCTGAAACTTCCTTTGCAAAATTGAGAGTATGTTCAAGCCTCAAGGCATAACGAGAATAGCCAACATATCCCAAATTATGGCTATAACAAGAAGATTTGGACCTCAACAAAATCTACAATATTATAGTTCGCGTTGTGTTGCAGAATAACGTTCGGGTATTATAATCGAGGCATTTAAATGCACAGAATAATAATAATGTTTGGAGGCAAAGCTATATCTAGCACAGTTGTTCAAGAATAGATGTAATTAACGAGTAAATAACGTGTAATTGATTTGTTGCCTAATTAACTAAACGCCTAATTAACTCAAAGCCTAATTAACTTAAAGCACGATTTACTCAATGCCTAATTATCTCAACGCCTAATGATAAGCTCAACGTCTAATTAACTCGACGTCTAATTAACTCAAAGCCTAATTAACTCAAAGCCTAATTGACTCAGTCTAATTGACTCAAAGTCTAATTAACTTAAAACCTAATTAACTAAACGCCTAATTGACTTAATGCCTAGTTAACTCAATGCATAATTAACTCAACGCCTAATTTACTCAACGCCTAATCGACGACTGAGTAGTCTAACAGATGTCGGTCTACGGTAAGATTTTGTTGCTCGTCTTCTTTTGTATATTGGTTCAGAACAGTAACTTTGTTTTTTGTTAATATTTATTAATATATTATGTTATGTTATATTGAATGTTAACCTGTAGCAAATTTATTAACTGGTGTTCACATTTTAATATTTTGATTATAGTGTAAAAATGAACGACGATGTTATTTTTATAGTCCTAATTATATGGAAACAGAGGAACCTAGAATGCCTACGTCAAAATTACATGTTACTTTACTTTATCCAGAGACGTTGCCAGGATTTTTTTTGTGGGGGGGGGTGTTGGCTTCCAAAACATGTTGACGACCTTTTTCAAATTTGTAATTTTGGGGTTTTGAGTTTCAGAACGACCCTTTTCAAAAAAGTTCACAACAATCATGAGTGTTAAGAAAAAAAATTGGGGTGGGGATGGATTAACCCAGCCCCTCTTAAATACAGTTAAATGTACATTGTACAGTAATAAAGTACTGTGTGAAATTACAGGTGAATATTGTAAAATCCTTTAGCAATATTTAAAACTATGACGTTTGAATATGATAGACAAACAATAGAAAAAATACAGAAGCCTTTTTGTGTAAGAAATAAATGTAATGATCAAATTCATAATTTAATCCTGTCTGCAACATTATGTGATGCTAATATTGTTTTATGTACAGATGACATTGTTCGTCTGCAGCGGAATGCATCTCGCGGTCAGCCTGCTACAGCACGCCATCCAGTGAGGACTTCTAAAGGTGGCATATCTAAAAGTTTGGCGGCAAGGATTGGTGTCACCCGGTCCGGTTCTGATGAGCGGAACGGAGACGGAAGAAATGGCCTCGGTGTTGCTAAGCTGTCGCATGGAAGGGTTGGAAAGGTCAAGGATCGACTGGGTCATCGTCCTTCCAGGGTGCTAGCAGATAATGGAATAATTCCTTTGATTAAGGTAAGATCTATTGAATAATGTTTGCTAAATTTCAGCAGTGCTAATACGATAAGATGATGACGAGGATGTTCGGAGTGTATCCTTCCTCGTTAAGGACATTATTATTTAGCGAAGACTTGAATGTGCATCGATTCTCTGTTTTCACTGCCTTCAAAATCCGACTATCTTTATGAAACTCATCTTTATGCAGCATCAACATATTCTGAATGAAACTGTGTAGGTTCCTACCCTCTCCACTAGTTTCTTAGGCTAAACTCTTTGACAGGGAGGAGAGCTGCAAATTTCTGAAGCACGAGGCTTCACTTCAAGTCACGGCCCCTCCTCCTTCAGGACCTCTTTTCCTGGCTCATTTCTAGGCTTGGGAATAGCGCAGCAGGTCTCACCAAGAGTGCGAACTCAATTTATGAGACCTGCTCAAGCGGAGTTAGCATATTCTGTCATTTCTAAATTAGTTTTATATTGTTTATTTGCCACCATCTTATTTCAACATTGTTTCAGTTTTGTGTTCTTATTTGCATTCTTGTAGCTCTTCATCCTTAATATTAGTAATGTTATCACGATCAAATTTGTTTCCTTCAGTAAAATTGACAAGAAGGAAGTCTTAGACTCACCAGGTGATTTAAGTCAGTTGTATAGTTCTTGAAATGCATAAATTGTATCTATCTGATGCTTGATAATACTGGTTTTATCCAGTTTTAGATTTCTGTTGCACCAAAGTTTTAGTCGAGTTTGAGTAATTGTACTGTTATTGAAAGCATAGCATTTTAAATGAGTGTTATGAGATGTAATTTTGTTATTTACAAAATGTTATGTTTTTTTTAGAATACATTACGGAGCCTTGCAGACAATGATTCAAAGGTTGAGCGTCTCACTTCTGTTGATCATACTCAGGGTCCTGCATCTAGAGCTCGTATTTCTCAAGGTCTTCTATCTCAAGGTCGTTCTTCTCAAGGTCTTCTATCTCAAGGTCGTGCTTCTCAAGGTCTTCTATCTCAAGGTCGTGCTTCTCAAGGTCATCTATCCCAGGGTCGTGCTTCTCATGGTCTTTATTCCCAAGGTCGTATCGATAATCTGGAATACATACGTCACGATGACCTGAGAACAAAGACGTCGGTCATGCGGGACAAATCTGACCTAGTGTCGAGAACCATTCCGTCGCTGACAAGCCAGAGAGAGATTTCTACAGCCGACTTGAGAAGAAAGATGAAATTAGTGAAAGGCAATACTGTGCAAGTCGAGCATATACTGAGAACGTCTCAGGTGGTTGCAAAGCGTATTGATGACGACAGCGGCAGAAAGATGCCATCAAGAGAACGTATCAGTGACAGCGGAGGCAGAAAGATGTCAGCAACAGAGCGTTCAAGTGACAGTGGAGGCAGAAAGATGTCGGCAACAGAGCGTTCAAGTGATAGGGGAGGCAGAAAGATGTCAGCTAAGAGAGTTCATGTTACTAACCAGATGTCAATGCCAATCAAATCACCTCCGCCCGTCGTTGACGACAACTTATTCGAAGGCCTTCAGTACGTCGAGAGTCCTCAGAAACGAAGAGTGGTAACCATTGTCAGTCATCGCAAGACAGACGATCTTTTGGATGAAGCTGCTGTCCCGCTTGATGATGAGGATGCCGTCCCTCTGGATGACGATGATGATGCCGTCCCGCTTGAGGATGAGGATGAGGAGGATCTCTTGGCAGTAAAGGTTGGCTCAATGCGTTCCGTCGAATTGACGAAAACGAAGGTGGAACGGCAGAAGACACGAACGATTCTGTTGGGAAAAATTGAGGCTCAGCGTCGGTCACAGGAGCAGTTTGTTCAGCGGCATCTCCGGCCGCACATAGATGAGCTGCAGCAGCTGCATCGTGTTCAGAGGCAGCATCGCTTGCAGCAGCAGCAGCAGGAGCCTCAAGGACAAAAGCTTTCAACAATTGAACGGTAATTCTTGTGCCTAACTTATTTTACATCGGAACATCATGTGCTAGTTTTATCAATTTAAAAAGTTTATTTCTGTAATCAAGTGAAAAAATTTATGATTTTTGTAAGGTATATACTTTTGAACAATGTATGTAATATTTATATTTAGTAGCCTATATGTAATTATATTTATGCTATTTACTTATCAGCCTATGTAATTATATATTATACTAGATCAGTGTGCGTAAAGAACGTTTTTCGTCAAAGAAATTTAATATCTTAAATCACTGACTATATATGATTATATTGTGATTCCGTAGTTATTGAAAGTAAGTAATAAAGTATAATTATGATTTTCAACGATGTAGTAATTGATGCCAGTTGAGTTTTATTACGATGTATCGAGTTGCCATCTATCATGTAGCTGTTACACGTCGTTACATATTCAGAATGATTTACTTATGATTGATTTTCGTAGATCTATAATAGCACATTTGCTGCAGTTGTTTTGAGATGGCGCACCATAGTGAGTGGTGTCATAGTGGTGGATGGTCATCAAAGGGTTGCCACGTAGACTGATGACCGTTTATCATTTTCGTTTGACGACTGTTTATCAGATTTGAATATTCTCAATCCCTTTCTTGCATTGCATTCATGCATTTAGGAGTTTGCTCAGATTGCTTTGCTGTGATGTTTCTACCCAGTAACAGGCTACTAAAGATATGATATATTTCTACCCTGTAATGGGCCACTAAAGATATGATATATTTCTACCCTGTAATGGACTACTAAAGATATGATATAGTTCTACCCTGTAATGGTACTACTGGAGATATGATATAGTTCTACCCTGGAATGGGCTACTAAAGATATGATATAGTTCTACCCTGGAATGGGCTACTAACGATGTGTTATTGTACTAATGGGCTGCTAAAGATATATGTTTCTGCCCTATAATGGGCTACTAAAGATATGATATAGTTCTACCCTGTAATGGGCTACTGAGGATATGACATAGTTCTACCCTGTAATGGGCTACTAAAGATATGATATAGTTCTATTCTGTAACAGGCTACTGAAGATATGATATAGTTGTACTCTGTAATGGGCTACTGAAGATATGATATAGTTCTACCCTGTAATGGGCTACTGAAGATATGATATAGTTATACCCTGTAATGGGCTACTGAAGGTATGATAAAGATTTGTAATTCTTTGTGAATGAAATTAACTGTTGATAGGAGAAAGATTCGGAAGGACGCGGAAGAGGCGGCCATGAGAATCAGCTTCAGCAATGAAAACTTCAGGTCTGTCATCAATATCACTTGTGAGCCATTTTTTCTTTGAGACTTATGAAAGAGTGATCAAATGAAGAATGAAAAGTTCATTCAGAATTATTCTGATGCACTAAATCAAGGATTATCTGATCAGCTTCTGTCATCATTGTACCAGGTAGATGAATGATGCGTCTGTTTGTACCTCTGCATCTATGTTGATGATGTGTTTCAATTCCTAATCTCTGTCTTGTTCTAATGAGAAACATATAAACGCAGTTATTAATATCTAGTAGTTTTAAATAACAATAATTTATCGTAATGACGTGCTCAGTTTACGTCGATGTTTCGTTGCACGCCTTTTATTACTGGATATTTACTCAATCGAGAGTGTCATCAGGGAAATGCCATCATTGTTCCCAGTATTTAAGATTAGAAATAAATTAAATTAATAAAAGGAACTCGGTTTGCTGACATGGGTGTCATTATCAGTTCAGAACAAAGCCAGTTCCTAATAGTTCAGAACAAAGCCAGCACTATCATTATCAATGAGTTTTATGTGTGTGATACGCCTCTGTGTAGTGGTCGAGAGATCGGCATGGAGATGGAAGACGTAGCTGATCGACCGAACGCTGTGATTGGCTCGTCTTCTAGAAGGAAGAATGTGCCGGCGAGCGTCTCTAAGTCAGACTCGGATTCTGCGAGTAATTCCAACAGCGACAGCAGCAGCGAGGTTTGCTGAACTTAACTCTGCGCCATTATTTTATTGTTGATCGTAACCCGCGAAGTGATCTCGTGAAGTATTTGTGGTGAAGATGGAGGTATTGACTGTATCGCAGTAAGATCATTATCATCATCATCATCATTATTATTACTTATTTAAGATAGACATTGTCCACTTTATGTTGAGTTGAACGGCATTGACTGCATGCACATTTCACACTCCTGCTATCTTATCTAAGCAGGGCTAGGGATTTTCCAGAAGCAAAGTTTTGCTGCCATTCATTACCGGTGAATACCGGATGCCATTCTTGACTGCAGCAGTCCCGCTGCTCGCCTTGTCGATCACACGGAAAGGTATGGCGAGTCTTATTATTATTTATTATCAAGACTTACATTGTCCACTTCATGTTGGGTTGAACGTTGATGACAATCACATTGCAAACTCGTGCATTGTGAATGATAGTGATGAAATGTACTTCATATCTCTGTATTTCTTCTGTATTTGTGTGTCGGGAGATCTTTGTGATGTTGTTCAACCCTTGTCTTATGCCGACAGAAAACAGTAGACAACTATTAATGTTATTAATGTTATTAATGGTGACGGTAGATAGTAATACTTAACCATTTATTGTGCCTGTTAAATATTTCTTAAGAACAATCTAGTCTGTTAAAATTTCTTTGGTCGATTTATTCTATGTTTTAAATTTGTGAAAGATCACTTTATTTTCTCTATTGGATTGTCTCAGTGATTAGGTTTTAACTCTTAATTTGTTTCTCTTAGGAAGTGGAAGAGAGTGAAGAAGAAGAAGATGATGTCGAATATGTCAAGACGCCGACGAAAGTTTCAAAACAGAATATCAGCATCATTCCTCTCACGCCTTCCGGGCACGTCGGATCCAAGATGAAGCGAACTGTCTATTACTGACATTTTCCTCTTCCTCTTGTACTCGTTCCGTCTCTTTAGATTGCACTTTTTCTTTCTGTTATTCTTGTTTTGTTTCTCTCACTCTCTGTTTCTATCTTGTCTGAGTTCCAACTCTGTGTACAAATCAGTGGCAAATCCAGGAGCTCTTCTAAGAGATGAGAATGTACCTCAAAGAGGTTCGATGAACAAGCCTAAACTGTCAAACTTTAAGGATAAGGCATTAAGGCAGTGGTTAAAATTGCTTAATTGTTGTCGATTTAAACCGTCTTTGCCTTAAATGTCTCAATTATTCCTTATTTCAGTGAGGCAATGACCTTTCCCCCCCCTCCCCACGAATCTGTCACTGACACAAGTCTCCACGCTCAGTTGATGTAATGAAAGTTTTCTGTTTATGGTGTGATTAGTTTTAACTTTGACAGCTTGCATTGTGTCAATTGTGTGATCTCTTATAGTTTGCTTCATGTTGCCAATGTATGGAATCAAAATGAAACTTTGTGATGATGATATCAAAGCAGAAAGCAGATGTTCAATCTTTACACGAGTTAGAAATCACGTGAATTACATGTAACATATGATACTCGTTAATCGGCCACGTAACAAAATTCGTGCAACATTATCTTTCTATTTAATGGAAGAATATTTTATGGCCAGATGCCCTTCCTGTTACTGCGAGTCTCATTGTTTGTGTGGTTGAGAGGAGTGTGGGAGGAATTTGGTAATTTATCGCAGCACCAGGCGTCGTTCAGCCCACGGGGCTAACGTAATACACATCAGTAACATTGATAAATCTGTTAATTTATTATTAACATATGTCTGTGAAATATGCATGATATGCAATATGAACTGATAGTAAGTGTGATGTAATTGAATTAATTACTTGTATTAACCGAGGTTATTAACTCGTCGTACCTTGTTGTGTTAACGTTAGCATTGTAACTGTAACTGTTGAACTTTAAGGATAAGGCATTAAGGCAGTGCTTAAAATTGCTTAATTTTTGTCGATTGAAACCGTTTTTGCCCTAAACTTCTCAATTGTTCCTTATTTCAAGGAAGGCAATGTGAAGTGTTGAAAGTTGCTGATGAAGTTGCCTTTCGTTTGTTCGTTTTTAGTCAGTAATGTGTTACCTTGTCGATAAGGTTGGTGGATGAAGATCAGTTGTAGCTGATAGAGAACGTAGCTCATGTTAGCTGATAGAGAACATAGCTCATGTTAGCTGATAGAGAACATAGCTCATGTTAGCTGATAGAGAACGTAGCTCATGTTAGCTGATAGAGAACATAGCTCATGTTAACTGATACAGAATGTAGCTCATGTTAGCTGATAGAGAACATAGCTCATGTTAGCTGATAGAGAACGTAGCTCATGTTAGCTGCTAGAGAACATAGCTCATGTTTCACATGTTAGCTATGCTTCTTTGTGGTTCAGACTTTTCAGAACTTCTGTGAAAGTTGAATTGTTTGCTGTTTAACGTGTTGGCACCACCTTCCCTTTATCATTTCATCACTTGAGCAATTATCACTTTATCCATTTAGCTCTTTCTCTGCATAGTGTATCACTTTGTCACTTGAATCCTTCGTCGTTTTGTCTCTTGTATCCATCGCTTCAGTAATTTATAACTTCACCACTTCAAGAGTTTTTAGCTTGACCATTTTTACAATCTTGTCGCTTTTCTGCTTTAACCATTCATCACTTTTTATCCCTTCAGCTGTGTAGCACTTCAATCGTGTTGTCATTCCGATGACTTTATCACGTTATCCCTGCCATAAAGTCGGTCTACTTCATTTTGATGAACTGTCGCTGAGTTTGTACTGAAGGCATGTATGTGCGGCATGACGGCATGTTCTGTGCAGTTGTTAATATTGTTCTCATTGTTGTGTATGGTACTCTAGGAGACCGACTGGATATCTGTCACTAACTGCAACTTGTTTTGTTCCTTCAAGTGCTGAAGTTTAGCGGATGTTCTATGATTACAAACATTTTGTTGTGAGGAATTAAATTGGAATCCTGCCAGTTCAAGTATGTGTCCAGCAATATTCTGTCTGTTTTCTAATGAAGTAATTTAATTTTGTTTTCAGGACAATAATAACCACTTGGTGCTGACGTGCCAATACAAACAACACAACACAGAAAGAAATTGTTGCAGCAGCAAGCGATTGTTACGGTGTAGTTATGCAGTTTGTCACAATGAACCCGATATGCTGAGTATTAAACATTGTTCTACAGGATGTAAATCTATCGAATCCACCAATCATCATCAACTGATGGATATATAGTATCTCCTTAGTGTTTTTTGTTGAAACTATCACAAAAACTACAACACAACATAAAAGAATATTACTAATTATCATTTGCACGTTGCTAATATTTTAAACGATGTAATTAGGATTCATGATTGAACGAGTTGTTATAATTATCAACGGTTCGTTTGACATCACGCTATTATCACGAATTTCATAAACCCCGAATCGTTCATACCGATTAGAAGTTTGGCCTGAGAATCACACACTTGTATTCCGCGTCTGATTCACAACTGTTTAGCGATGACAAGCTCAATTTCTATTCTATTTTCAAATTTGATTCAAATTCTAAATTGCTCAAATTATTTTGCAATGTAATTATCTCCATGAAAATCTTTTGACAATTTCAAGCAAGTTACGTATAACACTTATGGACGTCCGGATTAGTTGTTGTCTTATGATCTTGAATAGTGAAATTCTCCAGTGATGCGTATCCGGGGGAAGAAAGATCTCACTGTGTTCTCAGCCGTTATGATCTTGCCATCCGTAGCGATGCTCTGCTGGGTGGTCTTGTTCAAGACGTGGCGACCAGTGATGATCCAGGTAGCCTCGCCAAGGCTGTAGGCGATCACGAGCCAGACCACTATGGCGAAGAAGATTGGCATGATCACGGTGATCAAGATGATGAATCCAAGAATAGCAAAGATGACTTGTGTCGTCCTTGAGAAGATCTCCCAGATCACTGATCCCACGGCAGTGAGGACTGATGTCCAACGGGACTCCACCGGGCTTGAACGTGTTGCTCTGGATCTTGATTTCTTTCCGTCTCCCTGGCTGCGGCCCATTGCTCACTGCGGGGCTGTGGAGGGGGGTGATAAAGGTTAACAAGTTTATGAGAGAACGACGTTCTGCAGGACAAGGTGTTTATTTGAGTCAAGCATCAATCTGTCCTGGTATCACGCGGCTTCGACACTGCACACTGTATTATGTACAGAACGTATAGCTATATATGTTGACTTTGCAGTTATCTCCAATTGTAGATAGAACTGTGTACCGCACGTGATGTATGGCGTGGTTTATGTGTAAGTTGGCTCGTTTCTTGCCCCTCAGTTGTTCAACGGTAGTCTTGTTGGTTCCAGCCAGCCCGACCGTCTGTTGTTTGTCTGATGCAAGAAATATTGTACATCAATATAAATGTCAGTTGCTATTTGTATGAATATTTATTTGAATTTTTATTACTTTTAGTGAGTGTATTACTTTAAATCTACACAATTGTTCGATAAAGGTACATTATATGGGTAGGATATTTTCACAAGTTAACGCATTAATCAATCTAATACTGCGCTGTCTGCACATCGTGGAAAGCAAATATTCGTGACTGATATGCTAATAACCGTGACTCATATGCTAATGACCGTGACTGATGTGCAAATATCCGTGACTGATATGCAAATATCCGTGACTGATATGCAAATATCCGTGACTGATATGCAAATATCCGTGACTGATTTGCAAATATCAGTGACTCATATGCTAATAACAGTGACTGATATGCAAATATCCGTGACTGATCCGTCATTGACCGCAAATATCCGCTTTCAATGGTCGTCGTGATACAAGAACGGGGAAGACGCGGTCCCAGATTTCTAGACACTCATTGGTGGCGTTAAGTGAGACGGTACGATCTGTCACTTTTTTGGCTTCAGTCACTGCTCATATTTCTGATGAAATGGCACAGGATTACATGCTTTAGAAGCTAAATGCGGGTAAACGCCGATTTAAAAATCTCACCACTTCATCTCAAATTCACCACCGCCAATTTCCCATCCCCGCTCGTCAGAAATTTAACAGGTACATTCAGCTTCGCTACTATTCCCCCATCTCCAATCTTCGCTCGTCAAATATTCTACAGTATATTTCGTTGCATAACCTCATTTCCTAGAATTATATAATCCACCAAGTGACCAAGAGCTGGCAGGCGGTGCGGTCGTACCCAAAGGGAAATCCCCTTCCCGGTAGGGCGGTCTCCGATGGTAGGTGCATGAGCTAATCATTCACCCCACAATTTACAAACTTCGGACGACATAGTTGTCTTCGGACGCCATCGGACTCACTGTATCAGTGGTTTGGGAAGCTAACAATTGTTTTGTCTACAGTTTTATCACAGAAAATACGAAGACTTAAAATTAATCCCCACCCCAAATCCAGGGAAGCCCTCCAAATTCAAATATCTGGCGTCGCTTATATGTCGGACGCGGTTGACTTTCATCATTGCATGGCTGCAAGTCTCCTGTGGTTTGAATGCTGGTACGGAAGTAAAATCCGGTAGTTGCAACTTGTAATTGCTTGCTAGCACAGCTTCGAATCATTAGCTGGATGATGGCAAACCTACTTCTGGTAAGCGTAATTGTCATTACAAGCAAATCGTATCCATGGTCTGAGTTTTGAATACGAATCTAAGTCGAGTTTGGCATTTCACAGGAAGCTGATATTATTGTCAAGCTTAAAACATGTCAACAAATATTTAAGCAAATAGGTCAAATATTTCGTTTCTCGATAATCAGGAGTGCGTTCACTCGACTTTGATAGAACGCATGCGAGTTTTCCGCGTAGTGATCAGTTGACATTCCAATTTCCATATGTTTAGACGTTTAAATCAGGGTGGAATTTGCCGGAGTTGGGGGGTTGGGGGTTGGTGGGGGGGGGGGGCAAAACTCCTCTGGCGGGTGTGACGACTCCACCTCGCTTGACCAAAAAAAATCAAGGGGCCGGTATTTGTAGGAACCTAGGGGGGTCGGTTGATTTTTTGACCGTCGCCACCC
>JAQFYQ010002575.1:0-11536 GCA_034694885.1 Buchholzia appendiculata
GGACGCCCTGTCGGCAGCCGGAGGCGTAATGGGGCCCTAGCCTGACGGAGACTAGGACGGGACACAAACAACAACATGATGATGATGATGAGGATGATGTAGATGATGATGATACATGATGATACTCGTCTTACTATCATAGTAATTTAAGTATTTCAAAACAAGCGGCTTTTCACAGCTAGCCAAAGCCAATTCTTGCTATATATTAATCCAATAATTAAAAATTATTATTAAATAATATAGTTATTAATTTTTACAACACTGATGTGTTGTAAAAATTGTAGTACTTTATGTTACCGGTATCCTAAATTTCATAAATGATATCTTAAACTTCCTATCTCCCAGACTCCCACCAGTTTGGTTCAACAAACTCTTGTCTATATCTGTTTAATGACCGTTATAGTTTTCTGCTTCAACTTTAGCTGGCCAATGAAAAGTGTCGATCAATACTGTGACTAAAAACTCTATGTCCAATAGTCATTATGACTAATGGTCTATACGACTAAAAGTCCCATGACTAAGATACTATGACGAATAGTAGGACTACCTAGAAACTATACCATTTAAATATGATTTATAGAGCGGCTGATGATCATTTTTATATCTCAAATAATCTGCAGACCTTTCAAAATATTAACAAGTTGTTGTGAATCGAACTACTTTACCAATTAATTTCTCAGTATATAATAGATTAATTGTATTCTGCCTATCCTGTGCTATCCAAAAGTTAATTATTTTTCACAGCACATTTGATGTCTGGCTTAGCTCAAAGATGTCTGGCTTCACAATAGACGCACCATATTCCTCCATATGCTTGACAAAGCGAGCAGTGCGATTGCTGACTGGATGGGGGGCATTCGGCTGTAAAATTAGCTTAAGTAAAATTCCACAATGCCATGAGAACACAAAATAAAATTAAAAACAGCAGTAATGCACTCTCGCAAAGTGATCTGTCATTTCGCCTTCGGTGGCAGTTGAGAAAAGTGGAGGTGGCGTTCTATCATTGCTACGAATGAGAGATGATCGTTAAATAATGAAAGATGAAATGAACCGCAGAGCGCATGCGTTTGTCAACAATTCCTTACCAATATGAAGGAACACATGTGACAATGTCCAACCCACATGTCAAGCTGGACGATAAATTATAAGTCATTTCTTGCTAAGAATGTTCTTAGCAATTTAATTTTCCATTGAATCATGTGGTATCTTCACTATTTTCAATTCTAAGGCAACAACGGGAATACCGTAGACATAATTCGCAACATAATTCGTAGACATAATACATGATCGAAAGAATTCGTGATCTGACCTGATTTCCTCCTCGCGACGTTTCACCTCCACCACCTCCTGCTCGACACGCAACTCGGCTTCGGTGCGCGTGACCAGCGCACGCGATGACTCATCGTTCTGCTTCGGAGTGTAACAATACGTAACAAGAACTTTCGGTAGAGTCTTCGAGACTGTGAAGTACGTAGCAGTGGTCGGGGAAGCAAGTTTCTTGTCGTGCGGTCCAGGGCTCTTCTTAGCTGTTGGTGACTTCATCGCTAAATCAAAGCCATCATGATGTTTGGCTGATGAAGAACTCGAGGCCGGCTTAGTTGCCAGATCCAAAGCTGCAGCATGCGAGGAGAATTTAATGGCAGAATCTGTCTGATCGAAGCTGTTTTGTTTATGCACTTGTTTCTCTTTATTCTCCTTGTTCTCTTTGTTATCTTTCTGCAAATGCTGCTGCTGTTGTCGTTGACGTTCATCTGCCTTCTCTTTGGTTCTCGCCTGGAGCAGCAGTTCTGTCTCCGGAGTAACGATCTCGACAAACTTCAGAGGCTCTCCGATTCGCTGTTCGGACAAAGTATGAATGCTGCCCTGACGCAGCAGCAACAATTCTCGTTCCTTCTCTTTCTTCAGCTCCACCTGAAGTCGGCTCTCAGCGTACACCTTCATGGCCGTCTTCTGATCCAGAGGTTCACACGATGAAGAGCCTCTCGTTGTACGAGGCGTGATGGCAATCTCGACCACAGCCCCGTCGTGTTCGTCGAAGTCGAGCAGTGACGACATGCCTCTGGACAGACGAAGGGCGACCTCGCGCTCACGAGCTTGCCGGATTTCTCTCTGGATCAGCGTCTCGTTCTGTGGAAGGTACGTAAACTTTGGCTCGTCGCCGTTGTCGTCATCCTTAAGCGGTTGAACTCTGGCTGATTTCACTGGCTCTTCCAGTAGGACGTGTTTTTCTGGAATGTCGACCTTCAGAACTTTGACTTGTTTATTATTTGTCTTTAGGTTATTTTCTTTGGCAAACTTTGCATCATGATCATCAAATTTGTCAGATTTTGGTTTTGAAACTTCGTGAACGGTCACCTCTTTTTTCACTATTTTCTCATTGTCACCAACTTTGTGCACGGTCACTTCCTTCGTGACAACTTTATCCTTTCCGGCCACTTTATGCACATCGCTCACTTCTTTCTTGACAAGCTTATCATTATCGGAGCCTTTATGCACTTCATTTTCTTCTTTCTTGACAATTTTATCATTATTGAAATCTTTATGCACCGTTACTTCTTTCTTCACAATCTTCTCCTTTTCACCTACTTTATTAAAATCATCTTCATCATCAGTGCCCTCAAAAGAGCCGTGGTCAACAACATCGAGGCCCATATCTCTCCAGTGAAGCCTCAGTTCCTCTTCTCGTCTTCTTTGCTCCTCTATTTCTTTAATGATCTTCGTCTCACCTGGATTCTGAGGACGTGGTGATAGCACTTCATCATCGTCAAACTTGACCCTCTTCAACGGCTTGGTATCTCTCGAGCCGTCTCTGTAGTCTTGATAGCCCGAATCGGGGGATGTGGTGGGGAAAAATGATTCATACGGTGACGGATATTTAAAGTTTATTTCGTTAGAATTATAATTGACTGCTGACTTGATCTCTTCGTGTCTGTGAATCCCTGAAGGGGTGGATGGAGGAGTGGTGGGGTGATCCCGGTGGGTTTTAGCCCATTCGCCGTCTCGCTGAAGGGATTCCCGGATCTCTTGTTCAATGATCGAGTCCTTGTCATCCTTGTTGGAATGTCCTTGAACGTTGAAATGTCCATGATCGTGGTTCTGTATGCAAAGTAATACATTAAAATTCTATCAGTTAATATTATTGTTACAATTGTAAAAGTTTATCTGATCTCAATAATTATGCATTAATGAAATCACTTAACGTCATCATGATTATGTAATGATCTAGTACACGTTGCATTATTGTATATTCTACTTTTACACATCTATATGTGTATGCACTTTTGTACGGCTTTACCTTCCATATATAAACTGTGTGATTTCACTTCTCAATGTTTCTCCCTTGCATGATATATATTAGCCCCTAATGATGTCACTTGAATACTTTTGCATGCTTGTATTTTGTTTGCTTGCTTTTCATAGAGCTATTAGGAAACTGTCGACACGGAATGAGAAAATAATTAATAAATTAAAAAATTTCGCACAAGAGCCTTATACAATAAACTATCCCTTTGATTGACAGCTGAAATAGGTAAAGCCTATGACAGAGTCATCCACCGGTGATACCATATAGGTGTGCACTGAGCACTGGATGCACCTGGCTAGTGCCCGGGCACACTTGGGGGCTAGTGCTCGGGCATACTTGTGGGTCATGTTTATCACAGTCAGCTTGTGCCCGGGCACACTTGGGGCTAGTGCCCGGGCACACTTGGGGCTAGTGCTCGGGCATACTTATGGGTCATGTTTACCAGAGTCAGCTAGTGCCCGGGCACACTCGGGGGATCATGCCTACCAGTCAACGGAACACCTATAGACCAGAGCGAGGCGAGGCACGCCACAGGCACTCTTGGGGTACATTATTGCTACAATAAGCAAACAAACCAACAAAGAATAAATTCTGTTTAAATTGAAGTGTCATCAAATATCAGACAATTAAACTGCCTCAACTTTATGAATTAATTTAGCCCAGGCCCTAGGGAAACTATCTTCAATCTAGTATTGACATCACTCAGACTGCAACTGATGGAGCGTCCAGCGCGGGAAGGGCAACCGGCTCTAAAACTTGTCTTCTATGCATCCAAAATAGCAATGCCATACGTCCTTTTTAATGTATCCAGTGCATGTTATCTTCAAGAGTTTCCTAGTAATACAAAGTGAAAATATATTATATTTTTAGCGACCAATAAATTTTAAAGCAGACATCAGCCAGGGTGATAAATCAAGACGATGATGCTTACTACTTATATGTGTATAGTAAACAGTAACAGGTGACAATCTGTTGCGGGTGACGTTGCCAGCAGACATAGCAGCTGGAGATGGTTTGGACGTGTGGAAGGAAAGGATCACAGTGATTGGGTCAAGGCCAGTCTATGGATGTGGAAGGGCAGAAAGTCACAGGTAGGAGTAGTGCGACTTGGATGGAATGTGCGATCAAATACAACTGAAAAAATGAGACTGCTGCGAATGCATCTAATGCTGACCTATGAAAAATGAAATTGTCTATTATTAGAGATGTCCAAACCTCCCAAACAAGGCAAAAGGGCAGTTTAATGTTGATGAAGCTGTGTCTACCTGCTTTGCAGCTGAATGATGATCTCTGCTGTGATCTCCTTGAGCGCTAAACACGACCGTGGTGGACGACACTGACGTCACCTGGTGGTTCCAGTCATAAGGACGCTCTCGGTCCGCCTCCGTCAGTTCCATGTAGGTCAAGGACTCGGCACGGTGCTGCCCTCCAGCGTCGAAACTGGCGTCAAATAAACCTCCTTGGTTGACCTCCTGGTGACCTCCGATAGATCGCGCTGCATCGGCGCTACATCGCGCAGATATCTTGTAGATAGGCATCGCTTACCGCAACTACAACATACATTGTAGGCATCAAATAACCACAACTACAACATGCATTGTAAGCATCGCTTACAACAACTACAACATAAATTGTAGGCATCGCTTACCGCAACTACAACATGCATTGTAGGCATCGCTTACCGCAACTACAACATGCATTGTAGGCATCGCTTACCACAACTACAACATGCATTGTAGGCATCAAATAACCACAACTACAACATGCATTATAGGCATCGCTTACCACAACTACAACATACATTGTAGGCATCAAATAACCACAACTACAACATGCATTGTAGGCATCGCTTACCGCAACTACAACATACATTGTAGGCAGCGCTTACCACAACTACAACATGCATTGTAAGCATGGCTTGCCACAACTACAACATACATTGTACACTCGTCAGCAAGTGATGTACTGACGTCATTGCTTAGAAGTTGAAACGGTCACGTGACTACCACAATGCGACAGATCGACATGGCTAATATTATACATGCAGACGCCCAGAAATACGAAATAATATAATACATTATATATACCAGCTAGATACACATGTATATACCATGACAGGTGAAACAGACAATGCAGTCAAAGCTGCCTGTTTAAGCAGACTACAGTCGTCTCTGTCAGAACTACTATTTAATATAGAAGCTAAGAGTTGTTAATTATTTATTCATGGCTAGGTTTGTAGAGTGCTTTGGCACCGCTACTACAATTCAGTGTGCAATGTTGATCAATGAGCCTGCTAATCACCGTTAGGCCTACTGTTGTAATTAAACCTTGGAATTAGTCAAACTGAGATATTCCACACGACAATGATAACAGTAGCGGGGTAAAATTATAAACGGTTTCGAGGAATTATCTGCCACAATTTCACTGCGCCAATTTTATCCTGCAAAAATACACTTGCTTCCTCGTCCAGTAAATTGAAATTTCCCTTAATGATAACTGCTCGAGCTTTTCATTTGTTTATCTTATTTTTCATAATTACATATTCCACTCTGTAAGATTACTCTTGCTATTCCAACACAGCTATTTTTTACAAATTTGTCGCCTATTCAAACTCGATATAAATTTACACTAATATAATGAAAATTACCACAATCCGGTGGCGAAAATTACACTAAATTCTACCAATTTCTATGAAGTTTCAAATCAGTTTACGCCAAGCAGAATTTGAAGTTGAACAGTAGAGTTATTCGGTGTTACTTTGAGGTATACAAGGTATGCGGAGTCCACGTTAAGTTGAATGCCTATGATCTACACGAGGCCGATACTGAGGAAGCTAATTCTAAAGTCCAGACATGCCATCAAGAGAGCCATTCAACTGGACCTCTACGGTCACAGTGTATCTTCACTCAAGCCTCAAGGCCCGGCTAAGTGTTATTGAATTATGTCGAAGCTGGACACAGCAAGAAGCCGTGTTATAATTCTCTATTGATTATTCACTGAAGGTACTTGAGCGATCATTAGGCCCATTTACAGCAATACTTACGCGGTGATATATTGTAGACAGCATGTCAAGCTATGCTCTACAGACTACTAGATATATCTATATCCAGAGTCTATAGACTCTGGTGCTTTACAAACGAACACACACACACACCGATGGACATACAACGGGGCGTACACAAGCATACACTTACATAGATTGTCGCTTTATTAGTTACCTGACACATAAATTCTGTATTGCAAAGTAAATTCCTAAAATAGCATTAATTGCATTTCATACTCATTAAACTCCACTGCAACGGCCGAGATAATCAATAAACTAGCGTCAATAAATGGCATTTAACGGTCCCGTATAGCTGCATTGTAGTTAAACGGTTGACGATTAATCAACGCATTTGGCAAAGCATTTAGATCTAATCAGATTTAAGCGCACGGCTTCAAGCAAAGCTTTTGTTCTACGCTACACTCCTGCACATCCTAGTTGAAATCGTAAGAGCTGAAGTTGAATTTAAACTGATTCTAGCAGGAATGTTTGCGCACAAAATTCGTTTCATTTTTTGGTAAACATGTTTATATTATCACTTCAGCGTTAACACACGACGGTTTAACCAATCGTTGTAAAAAGGCCAAAAATGGTCAACAGTCTACAAGTGCAAATCAATCTGGCTTATAAAACGCAGTAGTTGTGATTCATGTAAAATAATTCACAGAGACAACATAAAGAAACCAGAACGAAACTTGTGCCAGTTCAATGCTGCCAAAAATTCTGCCTTTTTTAGCTGCTAAAAAGAAACTGCTAAGAAACCTTAGCTGCTAATATCAAAACTAGTATTATAACACGAAAAAAACTTTAGCAACATAAGTCATCTTCAAAGGTATTATTCATTTGTTTAAAATCTGCATACAGAATGTTACAATATTTTACAAAAATGCACTCACCATTGTCATGCAGAATTTAGATCAGTCTTAAAAAAACTCAAGTGTCAAAACGTAAAACTTGTAGCTTTCGGGAAAACATTAACAGCATGAGTGCAAATCAGGCTATGGAGTTGGACGTGGGCTGCAATGTGATAAAACAAAGTTAGAGATGGACTCCATAAGTTGGAATGTGATCAAACTGAGTATACAGTTGGACGTGGCTTATTGGAATGTGATAAAACAAAGTTAGAGATGGACGCCATAGGTTGGAATTTGATAAAACAAAGTTAGAGATAGGCGCCATAAGTTGGAATGTAATAAAACTGAGTACAGTTGGACGTGGGTAATTGGGATGTGATAAAACTGATTCAAGTTGGCTCATGGGATGGAATGATATAATCTGAGTTAGATATTGTGCAGAGTACATGGGTTGAATATAAAGAAAGTAGACCCTGTAGCCAGGTTTCGCCACTGCAGAAGTACAGTTGATTGCATGGTGCCGAGGCACAGATTTGAATGTATTATACAAAGAAGTCGGTTGTTGAGGTTCATATCTGCTGTACATGTAGTGCATTTCTATTCAGTTTTATCGCACCTCAAACCCATGGCAAGTTCATATCTACTTTTATCACATTTCCAAACCGAATCCAGAATTCAAACTTCAAACACTATCGATGCTTTTTCTGAATTCATTGCTTACGTGTTGCTTATGTCTCCACTTATGTTAAGGAAAGCATTCGTTGTGATAGGGTGTTTAACCCAGAATGGCACTTGTCCGGAGGGGGAGGGTGGGGTGGGGGTTTGACCAGGTATACCTCCCTGACGGATGGCATGATCCCCGCCTCGTTATAAAAATGCAGAGACAGGGGGATTTTTGTACCTAATTTTGGACCGCCGTCACCCCCTCCAAATCGTCAGTGATAAATTTTGGGTCCGACCCCACCTATTTTTTTCACAAATCCCACATTGGTTTAGTCCTCAGCTCACTGTAATCTGTATAAAAGTCGTCCATTGTTTTCAATTTCTGTCACGTTTAACGTGTACATTTTGACCTCCTGTTACTTTATCAAATTTGTTTGGACGACCCACCGTTACCTATCTGACATTATAAGATATGAGTAACAAGCCTAAATAATCCACAAACACACGAGTTCTCAGAACAGTTTTCTTACAATTTCCTTGACCAGAGGAAAATAGTAAAAGAGGTTTATTCACTGTTCGAATTGAAACAGATAATTACTTTCGAAGTGAAAAGATTACCTATATAATATAGTATACTGTTCTGGCAATTTCTAATTTCCTTAGTTTCATCGCATCAGATGATAACTCAATATTTATTCGCCCAACTTATTATTTATTTACTATTTAGTCGCCCAACTCCCGGTGCAGACACCGGCAGTGTAATAAAATTAATGGATGCTCTAATGGACGGCCCAGGATAAATTTATTCATTTTTTGATCACATATTAAAACATTAACAAAAACTGTACTCAATTCAATTTCACTCCCTCCTAGAGCAACTGCATTGGTTACCTGTTCATTAGAGAGTTTCGTATAAAGCATCAGTTCTGGCCTTCAAGTGTCGCAACGGATTAGCACCTAACTACCTATCCAGCCTTCTGTCTGACTATATCCCTCCACGAAACCTTGTGTTCTTCTGATACAAACTTGCTTGCTATCCCTCGAGTTAAAACTCACTTTGGCTCTCGTGGTTTTCGCGAGTCTGCTGCAACAGCTTGGAATGCTCTTTCTGATCACGTTAGACTATCTCCTAATCTCTCTACCTTTAAAGAAAAACTTAAAACATTTTACTTCCGCCATGCCTTCACTCTCTAGCTAGTGCACAGCCCACGCCTCTGATTCAATTTTGTTATTTGAAATTTGACACCAATTTATAATTTCGAGTTATAAATTGGTGTAATAATAATAATAACACTCAGTAAGCTACACGATAAAAATTATACAGAAGCAACAGAAACGCAAATAGTGAGAAGAACAAAAATAGAAGCAACAGAAACACAAATAGTAAAATAAAAACATACACGATGCTAAGATTTCACCTGTGAGGGGGTCAGCTGCTTGTTGCCGGTGTAATGCATAGTTATATTGAAAGTCGGCAGATGAGCCACATTCCTTAATGGTTTTGGAATGTTTGGACACAAACGTTTGGTGCTGGGCATGTGCCTCTGATGCCATGGTCATGACTACGGACCTGGATCAAAACCTATGCTACAGTTACATTTATATTTCTAAAAAATATTTATGCTGTATTTCTAACAAATATTTATGCTATATTTGTGCTAATTTATAACGGCAAGTTCGATATGCTTGCTAGGTCGTATAGTGTAGATTGGGTCAAAACTGATACATTAACGATTTTTTTAAATATATCATAGATACATTAGATCAATTTACATGCCGCATTCAAAAGAGACAAACCTTTTTGAAGAATTCAAAATGTAACACTGGTGCCAGCTCGGACTGTGTTCTTAATTTCAACTAATAATACAATGCAACAATAATCATGACGCTGTGCAGGAAATAAACCAACCGCCACAAAGCAGGAAGCGCAGGTTACAGTACAGGTTACCTGTACTGTATAGACAGGTAATAAATGTAACAAGCTACCTACTAGCTGTAGTTATGACATCACTTTTGTCGATTTAAACTGTGTATTACAATAATTAGTTAGATTAGACAGTCAATTTGCAAATCGGCGATATAATTATAATCCTTTTTTTAATTAAAAATGCAACGTTGACGTTGCTGACTATAATGAAACCTATACAACGAGCAAAACAATAGTTTGAAAATTAATAAAACAACGTTTAGAAAAGACTTATTCAAGTCAACTGCACAACAATAGAGGAAGGGAATCAGATAAAGATATAACATGTACCTGTATGACGGTGTCTCGAAGTGTCCGCCGCAGGGTACTGAATGAGAAAACAAGTCCTTCACGTGTAGGAATTCTGCACGCTGCCTACGACACCTAGTCTCACCTACAGCACTTGGCCTGACCGGTGTGGCACACCGGTGTGGCACAGCGGCAGTGGCGGCCTTCATGCGCCAAGCACCAAGTTAACTTATCTATTAGCAAGCCGTAAATCTCAATTGTTTCAACGATCAATAGACCACTTATAGGCGCACGATCGTTTTCAAATGACTTCAGCTTTGATTCTATCAATCTGTCAAACGTCTCATCGAAGCACAGTGCGGCCAACTCTTGCCAGTCTGATTTCATGAATAAGTAATGTCTACTGTAAATACTAGGTCGACGAGCTAGCTGCAAAGAAGTCTGAGGAAGGTTATCGTGGCTTGAAGACAGGCATGAAATGTTTAACTGCGTGAAAGATTAGAATGCAAAGCTTGTCCGCTGATAAACTTTAATTAATTATATGACAAACGACGATTACATGTGCTTAAACGCCTGTGTACTTGTGGGTGTTTCGTGTATTTTTGAAGGATTTTTGTCCCAATACTTAACACAGCGATACGGAAAAGCATTTAAATCAAAACTTGGTTAAAAATTACTTTCTGTAGAAAGTGCCTTAATAAAGTCACAACATTATTGACTTGACGACAACTGTATAATTATTTGTCCGCGCATTCCCGCAAGTTTTTCACTGCAGTCACTAATTATATTAGTCAGGGCCGTATTTAAGGGGGTTTTTGGGTTCAACCCATCCCCCCCAAAAAAAAAATCTTTAAATGTATGATGTTTTCTGAAGAATTTTTTGATAAAAGGTCGCTAATTTTTTTGAGGTTAACTGCTGTTTTGAGGTTAACTCGGGGAGGGGGGCCCTCCCCGAAATGAAAATTTAAAAAGGTCGTCCAATTTGTTCGACCCCCCTCCCCAAATGAAATCCTGGCTGCGGCCCTCAGATTAGTAGAAGTAATTATTTTCATAATCACACAAACATTATATCACAGCAGCACAATTACAACGTGCAGGTACGCAATCAAATACAAAATCATAAAGCGCATACATACAACAATTTAAAGTGCAATCAATAATTATTATCTTGTAAACAATTGGATAATTAAAATTTTTAAGTAATTACCACGCAGATATTTGAGTGAAAATACATTCCAGATAACTTATAAAATAACATTTAAAAAGTAGTACTGGACTGACATAATATTATATTGTGACAGAGATTGCAATTATTGTAATGCCCGATACTCTAAAATTTGTGAGAATAATGATGACTACCAGAGAGGTCGTACAACCAATAGGGGGCAGTCATATCGGATAATTTGCAAATAGTAGAAACTTAGAAAGCAAATTTTATTAATCAACAGTGCATATTA
>JAQFYQ010002576.1:0-11535 GCA_034694885.1 Buchholzia appendiculata
TTAATATTGTGTACTCTTGTTGATGTCTTCATTCTACAATCTGCAGTAACATTTATTTAGTTGAGAATTTTGTTCCCGATCATTTGTGTCGCGCACTCTTTCTGTTGACTGCCTTGTTTAACTGACAGTAATCTAGACTCCTAAGGTCTGTTAGCTTGCTATTATTTCACTGTTTGTTTGCTTAATTAATAAAGGATACAACAATAAAAAAAATTATCTAATTAACTTAATTTTTTATGATATTTTATCATCTTTAGTTTTTAAAGGAGTTCTATCGATTTTTGTTGTTGTTTTGTGACATTAAATAAAGAAAAAAAGAAGTAATTTGTTGAAATTGTTGTTGTACTTGTAAAGTGGAAGTCATGGAGGTGGTAGAAGGAGAATACGATGGATGTATATTCCAGAGTGTGTTGATATTTATGTGGATCGTGTACGCCTGGGAGTCCTACCTATCTCACAGACAGGTAGGTGAACGGATTTTCTACTTCTCTGCGATTTTTGGTGTGAAATTGGCTTGTTTTTACTGTATGAAACACCGGTGTTGGACTATTGAACCTATTATCGCTCAACTAAAAGGAAGATTTCTGTGTAAACACCGTTAATCTAAATATACTATTATATTTAGATGTAGATCAATCTGTCTAATAACTCTAATATGTAATAAAGTTGCACAGTGTAAAACTGTGACAGTAGGCTACGAGATAAACAGTGTCAGAATAAAATATCAGATCATTATTATTTACAAATGGATGAATCTGGTAGCTGAATGTAGATGACTAGCCAGATAGTCCTAGGTCTCTCTAATTAGTAATAACCACTTAACATTTTGAGCAATTTGATCTTAATACCAAAGTGTCATTTTGCATGCCAAAAATTATGATATGTGAAATGTTGATCAATCAGTTACCCATAATAAATGTATTCTGATCTGTTCTGGAATTCTGAAATGTTCATTCGATGATATTCTGAAATGTTCATGTATTGTGTATTTGTTATTATTTGTTGATTTTGCTAGACAAAGCTGTACAGAAGTGTGCTACAAGTGCCGGCTGCTTTACATCATGTGTTGGATCAGGAAACGTTCGAAAAGTCTCGTCTTTATCACTTAGACAAGAGCACGTTCGGCTTCTGGGCAGGAATATATAGTCAGATCGAAACGACGGTATCAAAAGCCTTTTTTGATCTTATTTTTCTAGAGCAGTACGATAATTACAGAAAATGTTATTAATACATGGTCCATGTTTAGTGTGATAAGCAAGAATAAATATTGTTTGTGAAATGGTTCAGATGTTTGTTATTGCCAAATTAGATGTTGATGTTCTGATAAATGTGATGTTGCAATACAAGCACATGTAGTTGCAAGTTACTGTCTAGATATTGAATTCTAATAGTTAACTAGACGCCTGCTACCTATTCCATTCGTAAAGTAAAGTAACGCTTACTTTACAATACATTGGACTTAGGCAATACTGCCTCAATGTCGATGTTAATATTAATGCAATGTTTTAATACAGAATAGGCACGCACAATGTACTTAATTAATTATTCCGATAAATGTCTGACATCTATATTAATTAGTCATGTGCATGGAGATCACATTTAGTGAAATATGGTTAAGTTGAAGTGTATTAACATGAAGGAGTTAAAACTAAGGAACATGTCCGAAAGTAAAAATGTGCTCTTAGCGATGGATTATTTACATTGAAGTCAAAATTTAATCTTGTTAAATTTGTCAGAAATTCTGAGCTAGTTGAGCTAAAGTTTCTGGCCAAATTTAAAAGAAGACAAATTAATCAATTTATTTGAGTTTGAATTTGCAATTGAAATAAAAATAGTAAGCCTACAAATCATGTTCATTGCTTAGCTGCCATTGGCCGAGTGCATTTTGTTTAAAAAGTGACATTTAAATTATAAATGCGAACCCAATTAGGCTTTTTTGTTTATTTATTTATTGGATTGCGCACAGAGCTTTTTCTCTGTGCGCATTTGCGCTTCCATCCTATTTGCTGATATATTAGGGTCTACTTTTTATTCATTAGTTAAGCTCTGTTTTAATGGTATGCCATATCTACGTATTGTTTGGTTTCTTCTTAGATTATTCTTTGTCTTAATGGAATGCCATATCTGTGGCGGAAGTCTGGCGATTTTTTGGCGCACTATGGCTACGATTCTCAGTACGAGGTTAGTTTGACATTCAGCTCTACTCTTCTACTGTTCTAAAGTTGTACTGCTTCTCAGTTATGTTTCAATTACAGTTTTCTTTTGTAATGATGATCTGTGGAATTATCTTCGTTGTATTGTGTCTCTTGGTCTGTCTACATAAACAAGTGGATATTACAGAAAGTTTGGATAAGGCTGGTATGAAACTGATCTTTGAAAAGCTATAGCCTAAACTTCAATGCATAGAGGCCACACAATGGTCAGAGACCACATATTGAGACCACACACTGATAAAGATGTTAGGATGTTTTACGGGTAGACGTACATTTATTGGTGTTTTAGTAACATTTTTAATCATCGTCTTAGTTGCTTTATTAAAATGAATGTATTAAAATCATTTCCAGATTCTGCAGTCATTGGTATTCCTTTTCTTCGGTAGCATATTTTCAACGATAACATCCCTTCCATGGACATTGTACAGCACATTTGTTATTGAAGAACGGCACGGCTTCAATAAACAGGTATGAGATTTGTTTTTTTGTGATGAAATTAAAATATTTAATTTCCAGCTTGTAAAAATGTGTATGATTTGTATTTTGTATTTAAAGGTTTAAGATTCTAAAGCAGAAGTTGAAAGATGTGAATAGAGAGTGAAATGGAGGAGTTAGATCGGCAAGTAAATGATGTTGAAGATTGGTGTGTGCAGAAATACCAGTTAGAACAAGTGCAGCTGTCATTTGATAAAGGATATAGCATGAGAGTGATACAATGTTGCATGATATTATGAATTACTGAAATTCTTATTGCAGATCTGCATTATTTCAATTTGCCTATTGAGAACATGGACTTCACTTGACCTGATGTGGTGGCCAACATTCTGTTTTTGGATGCTATCACACTAGTAGTAAAATATAATTTGGGTGTAATATAAAGAGGTAACTTGGTTTGCAATGAATTGAATGCACATAAGTGTTATTGAGAATACATGATGACTATCTGTGGAGTGAGTATACCTCAAGCATTGATGTGTCATGATAATAAAAATGAATCATGTGACGAGGCCTGATTTTTGTGTGTTCAACTATCAACTTGACATTTTGGAGCTCTGTATAATTGTAGACGATCTCCTGATTGCATTGTGTATGTGAGTGATATGTGCGTCTTGTATGTTCAGACGTTGGGATTCTTCTTTAAAGATCTCGTAAAGAAGTTTGCCGTCTCGCTTGTCATCGCATTTCCTGTCGTCTCAATTCTTCTCTGGATCATCAAGATGGGTGGAACGTATTTCTTTGTCTACGCTTGGCTCTTTGTTTTCATCTTCTCACTGGTGAGCAAGTCTCTGATTGGCTGTAGAATAGGTGCTTATCCTGGGTCGATACATGTCATTGGTCAATACATTGCATTGGTCGATACATTGCATTGGTCGATACATTGTATTGGTCGATACACTGCATTGGTCGATACATGGAAGTGGTCGATACATGGCATAGATTGATGCTTTGCATTGGCCGGTGCATTGCATTGGTCGGTGCATTGCATTGGTCGGTGCATTGCATTGGTCGGTGCATTGCATTGGTCGGTGCATTGGATTGGTCAGTGCATTGTGTTGGTCGGTGCATTGCATTGGTCGATACATGGCATTGGTCAATACATGGCATTGGTTGATACATGGCATTGGTCGATACATTGCATTGGTTGATACATTGCATTGGTTGATGTATACCATTGGTTGATGTATACCATACATGGCATTGGTCGATACATTGCATAGATTGATGCATTTCATTGGTCGATGTATTGCATTGGTCGGTGCATTGCATTGGTCGGTGCATTGCATTGGTCGGTGCAGTGCAGAATGTTGCTTTCTTATGTAGTCAGTTATAACTGATGGTGCAGGGTACACTTTTGCACTTAGGTTTAATTGCAAGCATTCAAGTTAATATTGAAAATTCCCTGCGTGGTCATATTTGAGTTGTTATCTAATGAGAATTGTAATGATAGAAATAATTATAGCATGCCTTGACTTGCATTAGTGACAGTCATTAGGGTGTTAATGAAAAATTCTATGTATATTGTTCATCTGGGAATGTGTTTGTATAACAACTGTTACTATTAGTAGTAACGACATGCCATTTAAAATGTATATGTGGTAGATTCTATGATTCCTCGTTTCAGCACTAGAGATTTATGATTAGAGTTGAGCTGGTTACAGTTTAAAAAAATCAGCATACAGATCTCAAGAAATGTTGTCAATGTTGTTTAAATAATGTAGGAATTTAAGAATTCACTTGTAGTCAGTTGGGAAAGGCCATGTGCAGCAAGTTGGGAAAATTCGTGTCGGAAAGTTCACGTATGATATATTTGGAAAGTTCACTTAAATTACGTTTGGAAAGGTTATGTGTTGTAACTGGGGAAAGTCTGTACATCTTTAGTCATTCCTCATGCCAGTACTATAATTGTTAGAAAATTGTAGAATGAACTTACTGTAATTGCAAGTTGTTATTCAATTGTTTTCCTTGCAGCTGATCAGCTCTTCATTAATATCAGCTGAACTGTTATTCCTGTGTACGACTCCTCGGTGACTGTATCAGCAAATTGAACAGTTGTAGGAACTTGTTTGAAGTAATCAATTTTCTATGATACTCCCCCAAACTGTAATGGCGTTCTGTCGTACTGATTGCAGTTCTTCATCACGATCTACGCAGACTACATAGCGCCGTTGTTCGACAAGTTCACTCCACTGCCGGAAGGAGAACTTCGTACGAGTATCGAGACGCTGGCTGCCAGCATAGACTTCCCTCTCAAGAAGCTCTTTGTTGTGGAAGGCAAGTTGACTTGTCCAGATATTGGCACTGATCTTTTTCTTGTTTCGTTGTTTATTGAAAGTTATTGTGTTAAATAGTTATGTTAAGTTAATTATGGTTGTTCCATTGTTTTAATATTAATTTTAATTGTTGTTGCACAAATGAAGAATAAGTTGATTAGCTTATACTGGACCATTTTGAGATCATAATTATGTTTTTATTATTTGTTATTTTAAGTAATTTATTATGTTACATGTATCATGAAATTTGGATATATTGAGGCAGAATAGGATTTCAAACTACCAGTACCTAAATAGCTGTTGTGTGCGATAGACCTATATCGTGAATGTTTCTTCCACCAGAACCAAAGAGCAGATGGACTGGTTTTTGAATCGAGTCAAGATATTGTATTGATGGGGAGTATTGTATTATGACATATAATCATTGCCGTATTTTCAGAAATGTTTGAAAGAAAGAAGCAAGAATAAAGAGCCAAAAATAAATAATTCCCAATGTATGTAATTATTGAATTAATTGTTTGCGTACAACAAATCCATCCAGAGTATACCCACGGAGGAAAGTTTTCAGCATATTATTCAAATTAGTTTCTTTTACGAGCATGACTTATGATGATCTAGATCCGTATTTGTATGAAATTATTCCATTGTATAAAAGTTTGTATGAAATTTGTATGAAATTACTGTAATTGATTTATGTTTAATGTTAAAATATTCAGCCTTAATAACTTCTCATTTCCTTATTAAAACAAGTTTCATACTGTTCAATTTGTGCATTTATCTCAGCAGGATTTTATGTTACAGGCTCCAAGAGATCATCCCACAGCAATGCGTACTTCTACGGATTTCACAAGAACAAAAGAATCGTTCTCTTTGATACACTTCTTGAAGGCTATGTGCCCGAGGCAGAAAGGACAGACAAGGATGCTTCAAAGTCTGCAGACGACACCGCGCCCAGCAAGACAGACGATGCTGAGGACAAAGGAAGTTCAGATGAGCACAGTCCATCCACCAAGGCTTCTCCGAGTGGATCAGCTGAAGATGATCATGATGTGAATCCTGACTCCACCACGGTATTTTACTCCATTAATCTGATGTGTTCTATAAAAATAGAGGTAATATTATTTGATCGTATTCTTAGTTCTTTATTGCTGGACATTACACAAAGCTTGCCGTGTTCTTCTGCTTGCTTAAAAATGGCGCTGCAGGATTACTGGATTACCCCGTTAATGGCCAGCGAGGTAACTGCTTTATGTTCATTACCATGTCCATATAAATATTCTTTCATTGTTGTAAGATTATAATTATTACTAGCATTTTTTTACACAGTTGCATTAAAATTTCATGCAGATCTAGACTTTGCTATTTTTTGCCACAATGATACAAGTCAGTATGCCAGTAGTACCTCAGTGCAGATTTCTGACCGGCCGTATTTGATTGATGAATATACACTGTGAGGAAATAATGATTACTTGCCAGCAGTGTTGAGACGTTTTAAGGTTTCAAATATACCAAGCCATGCTAAGGCTTTTTAAAGCATACATGAAAATGAGATGTAAAGTTCTATGAAATCTCATTTCTCTCTGTAGGAATCGAGTGAGGGTGTGACGGAGAAAAAGAAGGAAAGAAAGGGAGGATGCAATAACTCTGAGATCCTTGCCGTTCTTGCTCACGAGTTGGGTCACTGGAAACTCAATCACATCCTAAAGAATCTCATCATATCACAGGTTTGACACAGTAAAGGCACCTGTTAAATAATTAATATTTTTTAAAGCAAATCATCTTGGCATGCAATATCCATATGTAAGTTTATTTAAACATTGCCCACTTGGCCTTTTTATGTTATCGTGTTGCAGTACCTTTTGAAATCGGTACTTTCTAATAATCAGACTTTTCAGTGTTTTTACTTTGAAAGCCAAAGTTGATACGCCCAAAGTCAAACATGACATGCAGCTGCAAAAACATAACATTGAATCGACGGTGAATGGTGAACGGGAAAGCAGCGTGCTTTGTATTTGAAATGTTCGCATTCGAATTTGTTTGTTGAATTTGAATTTTGAATTCAATATTTTTGATGATGATAAAACCTTATATTCAATGATGATGTTCTTTCTTCAGGTGAATGCGTTCTTGCTCTTCCTTGTCTTCGCTTTGCTGATGGACAAGAAACCATTGTACACGGCGTTCGGATTCGACACGCAGCCGACTCTCATCGGCCTCTTCATCATCTTCACTTACATCTTCTCACCATATAACGAGGTACTATGATTAACTACCCACATCATGAGGTATGATGATTAGCTTCTCTCACATAATGAGGTATGATGATTACCTTCCCCACATAATGAGGTACTATGACTAGCTTCTCCCACATATGAGGTACTATGATTAGCTTCTCCCATATTATGTAATACTATGATTAGCTTCTCCCACATAATGAGGTACTATGATTCGCTTCTCCCACATAATGAGGTACTATGATTAGCTTCTCTCACATGATGAGGTACGATGATTATCTTCTCCCACATAATGAGGTACTATGATTAGCTTCTCCCACATAATGAGGTACTATGATTAGCTTCTCTCACATGATGAGGTACGATGATTAGCTTCTCCCACATAATGAGGAACTATGATTAGCTTTTCCCACATAATGAGGTACTATGATTAGCTTCTCCCATATAATGAGATACTGTCATTAGCTTCTCCCACATAATGAGGTACTATGATTAGCTTATCCCACATAATGAGGTACTATGATTAGCTTCTCCTACATAATGAGGTACTATGATTAGCTTCTCCCACATAATGAGGTACTATGATTAGCTTATCCCACATAATGAGGTACTATGATTCGCTTCTCCCACATAATGAGGTACTATGATTATCTTCTCTCACATAATGAGGTACTATGATTATCTTCTCCCACATAATGAGGTACTATGATTAGCTTCTCCCACATAATGAGGTACTATGATTATCTTCTCTCACATAATGAGGTACTATGATTAGCTTCTCCCACATAATGAGGTACTATGATTATCTTCTCCCACATAATGAGGTACTATGATTATCTTCTCCCACATAATGAGGTACTATGATTATCTTCTCTCTATGTGTCTTCTCTGTGTAATGAGGTATGTTAAGCTCGTCTGTTCATGCTTATATGTGTTCATGTTTATATGTGTTCATGCTTATATGTTCATGCTAGCTTGTGCTAATATTTGTATGTATATTGACACAAAGCATAAATAAAAATGTAAGTATTGCATAGATCAGTATTTGTAATTAATGCGACTATACATATTAACGTCGTGTGTCGCTATTTTTGTAGCTCTTGTCGGTTGCCATGACGGTGCTGAGTCGTCGCTTTGAGTTCCAAGCTGACGCTTTTGCCAAGAAGCTTCGTCACTCGTCGGAACTTTGCTCAGCTCTCATCAAGCTGAACAAGGATAATCTCGGCTTTCCACTCTGCGACTGGCTCTATTCCACCTGGCATTACTCGCACCCACCGCTGCTGGAACGTCTCGACGCTTTAGGAAAGACTGAGTAACACTGCTGGTCAACTTATTGACAAAACTCATTGACAATAACTATTTTAACTTGTCGCTGCTTTACATCAATAACGATTTATGAGTCCGTGCGCTGTCTGGCTTTGTCAGCTAAACTACTTCACGTTCATAGTTGCACTGCAAAAGTTATTTGGACAGCATGTCATCCTAAATTTGACTTTTTCAGGAACAAGGGATTATATTTACAGCATGGAAGTACACTATATTCGTTTTAGTTTATAGTGTACAAGTTTTTTGTATGGTGTAGGAATTTTATTGGCATTCTATTCGTGTAAGAAATTCCTTTACTATTTATAATTTCTCTAATGACTGTTTGTGTAAATGAGTTTGTGATGTCCTTGTTTAATTATTGTATGGTGGTGTATATCTATGTGAGAAAAACGTATGATGGCTGATGTATATTTATTACTATTGAAGATTCATCCATCTTCGTCGTGTTAACCAAGTTGTTGGTTCATCATCGTAATGACATCATCATAACTAACATTAATGAACGTTGCTAAACTCTGGGCGGTTTCTTTGTGACTCGACACGTTGATTTAAACTAAAAACTACGTATTGCATAGCATAGCTGGCATTTCTCATTGACATAAACTGAAGACTTTATTCCTGCCCTTCCTGAAACCAGCCTTGATATTCCTTTGTAGGATATTAAAATTATTTTTAAAAAATGCTTAGTAGTTTTTTTTTCCTTATTTGTGCGTTAACTAGTTTGATATTGATTGAAACAAGAAACAGTTATAGATTTGATTCTAGTGCTTCAATGATTGCAGTGATTTCTAGAGTCACCGCTCACTCGTGATTGGTCGTGATGTTTTGCTGTGCAATTTTCACTTCTGAGCTGTAATTTTGAATTATCTCATATTTTGGTTGCTCTTCGAATATTTTTTTGGACGTGCTGTATTCCTAGTCCATTTCTTTAGTAATGATTTAGCTTCGATATCATAACAGCATGACGTGGGCGCTGACAGTACATCACAGTATAGTCATTTTCACAAGTGATTTTCTTGACTTGAATGCGTGTTTTGTCGTATGCTTGTGAATGATGAAATTTGGCTACTGGATTGCCTGTATGCGGTAATGCGTAATATCTGTGACAGTGAGTATCGTCTATTGAATCGATGTTTTACTGTATCTGTAATCGTTCATTGAGCCTGCCATGGTTGATTGATACAATTCTCTTATTACAAGATTAATTTAAATATTTTGTTAATGTGACTTGATGAGTTCGTTGTGGTTAGCAGCTACTAAAAGAAAAGGCCTACAGGTTTCTTATAGACCTGCAATGGTCTGATAGGTTTGTAACTGGGTGATAGGCCTGCAGCTGTAAGCCAGCATGCCTATCGTTGTCTGGTAGGCCTGCAGCTGTAGCCTCCAGGCCTATAATAGTCGTGTGATAGGTCTGTAGCTGGGCCCACAACTGTAGGCCAGCAGTTTATCAGCTTTGTGATAGGTCTGCAGCTGTAGGCCAGCAGTTTATCAGCTTTCTGATGGGTCTGTAGCTGGACCTGCAGCTGTAGGCCAGTAGGTTATCAGCTGTCTGATAAGTCTGTAGCTGGGCCTGTAGCTGTGGGCCAGCAAGTTATCAACTGTCTGATAGGTCTGTAGCTGGGCCTGCAGCTGTAGACCAGCAGGTTATCAGCTGTCTGATAGGTCTGTAGCTGGGCCTGCAGCTGTAGGCCAGCAAGTTATCAGCTGTTTGACAGGTCTGTAGCTGGGCCTACAGCTGTGGGCCAGCAAGTTATCAACTGTCTGATAGGTCTGTAGTTGGGCCCACAGCTGTAGACCAGCAAGTTATCAGCTGTCTGATGCTGTTGATATTCTTCTACAACCGACTGATTGTGTATGAACTCTTGACGCTGTTATCTACCAATGGTAGTTATCCAAACAGCTCCCAACGGTCAGCTGAAGAGCACTGAAGACAAATGTCTGATTGAAATCAGTATAGTTACAATCAACTGAAGAGCTTTGAAGATAAAGGTCTTATTGCAATCAGTATAGCTAATACTTATAGCTGTCAGTTTTGCAACTGATAATATCTGCTAATCAATGCAAACAAAACTTCCCTGTGTATAGCATTGAGAGTGTATCTAACAGTAGAAGTTAATGTAGATTTTTGCATGCTGTTAAACAAATGAGTTAGAGATTCAATCAATATATACGAATATAGACGACGGATGTCTAGAGTGCTAAAGAAGGTTAGAAGTTAATGAATGGTAGCTTTCCATATTTATTATTAATCGTACACGTGAAATTTTTATTAATTTTGTTGTAAAGTCTCTGTTTGTTGGTTTGGCCAGCACCGACCGGTTGTGTATTGATGCAGAAGTTTCATCATGGTCACATAGACTGATACAGTCATACGGATTTGAATTATTTAATGTTAGCTTCAGTGTTTATTAGTAGTTAACATTTTCTGGCATTTAAATTGACAAATGTTGATAACTAGAGTTCAACTCTTTTAGATCCCAGTGATGTCGGGCAAATCTTTTTTACCAATTGGAATGTTCATTTATGAAATATGCCAGCATGCTAAACTTCATTTTGAATATCTCACATATACTTGACGTGTAATTGTGAAGCAGAATGCTGTATACAAATGCGCCTCTATGCTTAAGCATGAACAACATTTCTCATTTTGCAATTGCAGAAAGACAAATGTGCCGCAGCAACGAACAAATTAGCAAGTTGACTTTTGTATAGATATAATGTGATTCTGTGAACGTTGCTTAAATGACAACAAAGCGTAATACTTGTGACAACAAAGCTTAATACTTATGACAACAAAGCTTGATACTTGTGACAACAAAGCTTGATACTTATGACAAAGACAAAGAATAGAAAGAAATAGAAAAATATATAATCACTCTACATACCTACAATTCTACCGAATTGAGTGCGATCGATAAATTGAATTTGTTTTGCTTCTAGTAGCAGGGCCGGCGTCAGGGTAAAGTAACTGGGGGGGGGGCATAGCATATA
>JAQFYQ010002577.1:0-11533 GCA_034694885.1 Buchholzia appendiculata
TGTTAATGTAGAAGGGAGTAAAGTGTTAATGTAGAAGGGAGTAAAGTGTTAATGTAGAAGGGAGTAAAGTGTTAATGTAGAAGGGAGTAAAGTGTTAATGTAGAAGGGAGTAAAGTGTTAATGCAGAAGGGAGTAAAGTGTTAATATAGAAGGGAGTAAAGTGCTAATGTAGAAGGGAGTAAAGTGTTAATGTAGAAGGGAGTAAAGTGTTAATGCAGAAGGGAGTAAAGTGTTAATGTAGAAGGGAGTAAAGTGTTAATGCAGAAGGGAGTAAAGTGTTAGTGTAGAAGAGAGTAAAGTGTTAATGCAGAAGGGAGTAAAGTGTTGATGTAAAAGGGAGTAAAGTGTTAATGTACAAGGGAGTAAAGTGTTAATGTACTACTCACAGCGTTCGTAACGTTGATATCGATCTGGTTACTGTTGAGCAGCGCCACGAGACGGTCGATGTTGCCGCTTCGAGCAGTCTTCAAGAATTCCTGCGTGGAGTCCATCTGAAATTAGAGAATAGAAATGTCTTAAATTAAAGAGAGTATAAAAAGAGCCACTTAATTTGCAATCATCACGGCGCACAGAAACGAACGAGTTTGTTAATACTAGTAGAGCAAAATCTTCATACAAATAAATATCGATAATACAACACAATAACGGCACACTCTAAATTATTGCATATATGCATACATGCATCAATACTACACAGAAAGGTTCAAAGTAAGAATAACATTGTGAATCTTGTCCACTGTTTGTATACTGGATGATACATTGTACCATTCTATCACCGCTAGTTGAACATAGCACGTTGTATGAACCACGAAATCTAGAAAGAAAAAAAGCAACAACAAGTCCTAAAGAGTAATAGCACTTCTGTAACATTTGCTCAGAAATTGCAGTTATGCAACATTTGGTCACTACTTGCACTTATGCAACATTTGCTTAGAAGCTTCGCTTACGTAACATTTGCTCAGAATCTGCACTTACGTAACATTTCCTTAGAACTTGCACTTGTGCAATCTTTATCAAGAACGCACGATTGTTTAACTTGTCCAGCATCATCGACATTGAACAGCTACTCTGATTTAACTCTTCCACTGATCGCCTCGGACACAGTTGCATAAACAGTTAGACGTTGTGTTACATAAACGCTGCCATAATGTCGCAGTTTGCTAAGCGTTCATCAGCACTAGACTCAAGAAATTTGAAAATTGAAATAACGACAGTACATTAAAGCATAAAAGATATAATTATTTAGTTAAAACCTACAAAATTCATTCACCCAACAACATCAATTCAAAGAATAATAATTATAATCACTAAAACTATACATTAATTTATCGTCCAAACGAAACCTTAGCATTTTCTTGACCAATTTAGTAGCTCATAAGCAATAGTACTGTCACGAAAAATCAAAACCAAGTACATTGGTACTAGAATTAGTAAACATTCTGACCTTAAATCGCAATTCAATCTGATGCGAAACTTCGAAAATAGAACCGACTTCAGGTGAAGACAGTCATACATAAATCAGACGTGCACGTCATATTTATAGTATAACCTTAACGAATCTTTTGTTTTTCTCTGTTCTTAATCCGTTCTTCTTTGTTTGAAAGCCTATTAGATCTTTCCTAACGTAATTACTTAGTCAAGTACAGAACGTCTGTTTTGTTGCAGGTGTCAAACAGTAAAGAACCCGTCTAAGCAAACACTATGTACAGCAGTCTATGAACACTACTGTTGCTACTATCATAAAGCTGAGGATCCAGCCACAACAAGTTGTTCTGTTGAGATCGAGCACTCAATGCAACGCTGTTCACAATGCCAGCGTCAACAACATCCAGCCTAGCGTGTACAACGTGAATCTACACTCTATTACATAATAATAATATTCTGTCAACTTATTATGAGTGTATACCGCCGAGTCGGTGGGCTCTGTCATTACATCCAATCAATCAAAATTGCATAAAATGGAACATCGGTGAAAATCTCATACAATTCTAGTACTGACGCACAGATTCACAGGCTTTTGTATAAAACATTGGCTGTGTAAAACCTGCAGCTAGCTAGGCTATAGCCATGACAGAATCTGTTAGACAGACCGTGTTAGCATGTGGAGGGCAATGCGGATCAGCGCATTACCACAAAGTAATCCAGCCGCCGCCGCACAGGTATAGTTTGTTAGTTGTTCATTGAGAGGCAGCATACTTGATGTGAATCAAATAGAATAGAGAAATCTGCTACGCATCAGAGATCCTACTATGTTCAGGAAGCAACGAGGACGATAAGGTCTGGACATACACGTAAGGACATACACGGCTGCATCAACTGCAGTAAATTGTTTAGTCAGTTTAATTGCTGGTTAGCACAAACATATTAGTAACTGTATATTATATACAGTAAATAACGCTGCCGCTACAGTAAATAAGAGTACAGTAAAATAGTGCAGGTGACTGCTGTAAATAGCGCTCATGATGTTAGTAAATAGTGCTGATGACTGTAGAGTTGATGATGTAAATTGTCAAAACTCAATAATGCCGATCACCACAATAAATAGTGGTATCTAGTAAATATTGCCAGTGGCCACAGTAAATAGTGCTGGTGTTTTGCAATTTGCAGTACCACAAGTGCTGATGAATCCAGTAATTTGCAGTAAATAGTGCTGGTGTACTACAAGACTGCTGATGAATTCAGTAAATAGTGCTGGCGACTACAGTAAATAGTGCAGCTCTGCAAGCAGCATCCAATAAACAATCAATAGTTATTTTACGCTGCGGCCGGGCACAAAACGGCGGCCACCGATCTTGCTGGTTTCATGTGTTCGGAACACGTGCTGGCGAATAACATATTATATCTGCTGTAAATCAATAACGTAATGGTTACCGCGGCGATGACATTTGATACTAATTGCAATGTTGTACAACAGCGCGCTACCGTACTGTACACTAATTATATTCAGCAAAAAACTACCTGTACAGACTGACGGTCATTGGCTATGGCACAGACAGATCAGAATTACATCTATTTTTATTTTCATTATCATTTTCTGTCTGTTTCAGTAACGATATGTTAACTACATGTTTGAAAATAAACTATACCCTCGGATCTACAGTAGAATAGCAAGAACTAAACGAGTTTTTATTTCCTTCTGTATTATTTCCGTGCATAATATCATTCATATGTGACCACTGAAACAATAAAAACTGGGAATTATTATATCAATAGTGAAATAAAGATACCACTGATAAAGAAAAACACAGTTATCACATTAAAACACGAGACTCAACTTCCTCAACAAAATGCACAAGAATTTATAAAGAAAGAAATTATAAGTAGTGACTGTCAGTCGCTAACAAGAACGATTTTAATGCAACAAAAACATTCATTTTGTCTGCCTGCCAACGCACGCACGAGCGATTATGTACGTGTATGCACTGTTCTAATTTTCACTGCACGCCATATGCGACGCTAGACATTTTCATTTAAGGGGGCTGAAATTTTTGACGAGCGGGGGGGGGACAGCGGCGCAATAAAAAAAAATTAGAGCGGGATAGCGGCACACAAAAAAAAATTGACGGAGGGAGGGGGTAGCGACGCACCAAAAAATTTGGGGCCTTAGACGATTTTTGGGAGTCAAAACACAGTAAAAAAAATTCTTCAAACAAGTTTGGCCCCCCCCCCAAGCCCCTGATACGCGCTGCCTATACTGCACGCATACATAGTATATACATTTCAACATATTAATATGCTCACACGGGTGTACAATTATTGCATTATGCTCATTTATATACCTGTACTCGACTATTAACTATGTAAGACTTAAGTTCAGGACCAAGATCTATTCATTTAAATTACAACAGCGTCAACTAGAAAAGTGTTCCCCAGTTTTTAGCCTTCTAAAACTCTATAACATAAAGATTACAGTGAGAAAAGATTCCAGTCGGTATGCCCTGGCATACAAGCTAATTCAGCTCTTATGTTCAGCTCTATTTTTCTCTGTACGCACTGAACGGAACACCTGCTGAGAAACGTCTTGTTGATAAAGTATTGCCTACTCTTCAGTTCACGAAGACAACAAGCCGTTCTGCTAGCCATTGTTTTCTATCTCGCCCAGAGCAGCTACTATTTAACGCCGAGAAACAAGTGGTAGAAAGTTTTGTTTTCAAACCGAAAGCAGTTCGATGCATTTGTTAAACGAACGAATGAATCTGAGCATAACAACAGATCGCTTGTCTGTATACAGAATACATAACGTTACACAACAGCCACGACGAGGTCATATGCAGCAGCTGTAAATCATAGCTTGTGCTCTGTGAGTCAAAGATACCTGGACTAAAACTGATGCTCTTCACAAGTTCATTTCTGCTGCGTTTTGTACTAATTGCTAAATGAACGTCATGGACATAATTTAACTGGCAATGACTTATCTAGATTTCACCAAAAGACGTATTAAGATACTCACTACATCTACTTCTTATTCACAATTTTTTTTACACGAGATAACTAATAATGATAACTATAATCTGTTATGAACTGTGATGAACTTTTGTTGTGATAACTATTGTGAATTGTGCTGGAGTGCTTCCAGCCAGGAAGCCTTGGAAATCAGAAATCAGGCAAGCGGGTCCAACATGGAAAGCGCCGGAAGCACTCTTATCTCCACACCAACGCAAGCAATCGATACAAAGTCCGCACTAAGAATCGTACTGAATACTAGTCAGTAGGTAGTTTAATATGCTAGGATTTGTATAACACTTCAGATATCATTATATCAGCATCGGTTCTGATGAGTCAACGAGCTCATATTTATTGTCTTAATTCTTCCTGCTTTGCACATCGCTTTACTAACCATCTACACGTAGGCATCTAGAGGTCATGCACTAGGCATCTAGAGGTCATGCACTACTGCACTAGGCATCTAGAGGTCATGCACTAGGTATCTAGAGGTCATGTACTAGGCATCTAGAGGTCATGTACTAGGCATCTAGAGGTCATGCACTAGGCATCTAGAGGTCATGCACTAAGCATCTAGAGGTCATGTACTAGGCATCTAAAGGTCATGCACTAGGCATCTAAAGGTCATGCACTAGGCATCTAGAGGTCATGCACTAAGCACCTAGAGGTCATGCACTAGGCATCCAGAGGTCATGCACTAGGCATCCAGAGGTCATGCACTAGGCATCTAGAGGTCATGTACTAGGCATCTAGAGGTCATGCACTAGGCATGTAGAGGTCATGCACTAAGCATTTAGAGGTCATGCACTAGGCATCTAGAGGTCATGCACTAGGCATCTAGAGGTCACGCACTCCACAAAAACAATAGAATTATTATCATTTGCATCTTCGTTTATTCTAGGAAGTAAATATTCGGTTATTCACGCATTGCACTCATTCTAACTTATTTATAAGCACCGAAGCCTCGCTTTTTTAAGCAGAAGATTCCTCTGAAATGTATCTCACATATTGTTTATTTATATAATTGCAATGAATAACAAGCACTCATTAAAAATGATACATAAAATCTGTTCTCCTTACTTGTGATCTTAATAATTAGTAGCTAATTTGACGCCTGGTCAGAATATTCCCAAATAATATTGCGTTCCCGCTTGAAATATTTCTGAATAATAAACTCAGCTTTTCTAAAGCATTGCTATTCTAACCACCATTCGTCATTTTGTTCTTGTCACGCATTTGATTGATGTATTATCCTCTACTGAACTTTCAGCTATCAATCAACTGTGTTGTTTCAATGTACAGAGAAAATAAACAGAACCTTCAACAAAATAACAGATTGCTATCAATTATACTACTTAGGGTATTTCTAACCGTTCATCTCTTAATCCATATCTGTAGATTGGATTATTCAAGTGTTTGCGCTTCCAGATGTAATACATTATTTACCTCTGTCGATGACATTGTACAATATTCATTCGCTTCTGAAGTAAATGCTACTAGTGTACTATGCAAACTCATGTATGGGGCAGAGTTACTTGATCTCTAGCAGACTTAGCAAAATCTTCAACATGAAACAATGTGTCACACAAAATTTAAAATTGTGTTACTGCTCGTTTCAGCGGATCAAGCAAAAGGATCAATGATGTTCCAAGATCATTATAACAGTGCCACTGATGTTTCAAGGTCGTTCCAATAAGCCTATAGTGACACTGATCGTTTCAAGGTCATTATAATAGTTCCACCGATCGTTTCAAGATCATTACAATAGTGCCACTGAACTTTCAAGGTCATTATAATAGTAGTGATCGTAATGATCTCAAAGCCGCTGCAAATCAAGAAACACATAACATCGCATCAACACTGTGGACTATATGTAGTTTCCGCCCATGAAGTTCTTGCCAGAGATAACTATTAATCATAGGGATAACATTATATTGATTACCGGTAATGTGTCAAGTGTGCTCACATTTTAAGCTGTGACATACATCACAACAGTATGATGGAGATGAAATACGCCAGGTCAAAATGACCAAGTAATAATAATAATAATAATATAAATACACATAGCTCACTTCTATCACATTTCTCATCCAGTCTCTTGAGCAAATACGATGTTGCCATGAATTATTTTGTGCTAACCACTAGGATACGGCACTCCTACCGTAACAATGGCACCCCTATGATGTGGCGCTCCTATGATACGGCACTCCAATGAAACGGCACTCCTGTGATACGGCACTCCTATGATACGGCAGTTTTAGGACATGGCACTCCTAGGATACGGCACTCCTATGATACGGCACTTCTATGATATGGCACTTCTGTGATACGGCAGTGTACGTAACGGCACTCCTAGGTACGGCACTCCTATACTACTGAATATCCACAAAATAAAGCCGAAACTCTTACAATATTTGTTAGCATTCAACTTTAAAGCTATGTGTTGCTTGGATACAGAAATGCAGAACGAATTGCACCGCTGATTTATGTTCACCGCATTACCGGACACACGACACTCCGGTCATATTACCTTGGATCAGATGGGAAGTGGAATTGAGTCTAATTAAACAGCAACAGCCATTATCACCGTCGATGTAATTCAAGGAGGTAATAGCAAACTGTCGGCAATATCAACGATCCGGTGTAAAAGCAATTTAGACTATTTGCAGTTAGACAGCAATCACAGCAATTTCACACAATAATTTGAAATAGCAGTCGACCTCCTGGCAGACAGTTGGAACGTTTCACTGTGGAACAAATCAAGTAGGTAGGTGTGTTGTGTCTATGTGTGTATGTGTTTGTGTGCGAGTAGGGAGGGGAGAAGGGTGCACGAAAAACCGTCAACGCCCTAGGTATAGTTAAGGGCGACAAATATTCAACTATATACAAGACCTTGTAAGATACTGTCTCAGATATTGTCTGCAAGAACTAATATAATAAAGGTGCAAGCTACGGCAGTCCAGAGAGGGAATGCTGCCTTTATTCAGAGAACCAGTGAGTTCCTCTGGTGGCATCGATCTGAAGTCGGAACAATTAGTCTGTTCAATAACTATAAAATATTAATTAATGTGAATATATCAGCCATGGCTTGTTTGACGAATTGGCGTTGGAATAGAACAGTAAATAATTCATACAAGAAAATACTAATAAATGTACCGACGTGTTCTAATACATAATTTTACTGATTCGCGTGCACACTGAAGAAAATTAAACTTGTCGAGCTCAAAAATGTCAGCAGGACTGGATAAACAAGTAAGATAAAGTCCTGATAAGACTGGTAAGTTAACAAACAGATTCTGGTAAGAATTCCAACCCAAACAGTAAAAGGTAAACAAAACAGACTTATCCTCAGGCGATATACCTATTACTGATTTTCAGCAACCACCTTTAAAAATCTTTAAACTCATCGTCAGCACATGCGTTATTATCAAACTCTCCTAGTTGTACTTTTTGCACATGCTTGTCTCCGTCGTTTTTACTACATCTGCTAAAAGTGTAATATTATATGATAGCTCATATAAAAGAGAGTGCTCAATAGCTACGAAGTAGGCAAAGAAATTCACTGCATTTATAAGCAACTTGCAAATCGTCGACTCTGCACTAGTTTGTTAAACCATGCAGAACGTAGCACAATAACCCCGGGAAGAAAACAAAAGCGCATTGTTTGCACATTTGCACCTCAATTGTGTACTTGTTCTGCGACACAAAACCACAAATTAGGCGGCTCAAGCGCAGACTTAATAGATGCCATAAATATTAGAATGCTGTTCGCTACAGCGGCTGCAAGAGTCAACGCATTAAATCTGATAACGCATCTAGATGCATGCACCATAGCGGCCGACCAGCAGCCGGTGTAATACATGTTGTGAATAATGATAAATAAAATACTGCGCGGAAACATACAGACTATAGGCTGCCTCGCGTGATTTACACCTGTTCGTAGATAATAACAAACAAAACTTGTAAATAATTAACTTAGCGGAGCAATAATGCTTTTATCATGTTGCTTATCATGCAAGTCTACAACATGCTATAGATAGGTATAGCATTAGGAGTGCTCAGTAGCTCACAAGTCTTACTTCATAGTAAACAGAGAGCGTTGAGACATTGATGTGTTTGCACAAAAAGTACAAACACACTAGTATACACAATCTACATTCAATAGGATTCTACATTTTTATGTCATACATCAATGTCATGGACATTGATGTACATCAAATGGATAATCAGTTTTTCATTGTTAACTGTGTGATAACTGGACCTTTCTTCACACTTGGCATGGATAATCCGTTTCTATGGTAATTTCTCCTGGTAACAACAGGTTACCGATCACTCGGTCATTTTATTGCGTTGGATTCAGGAAGCCGTTCTGTGTATAGATTAAACGTTTTCAAACGTTAAGCTGAATGATAAATTTTGAATTAATAATTAATAATTGTCTGCATGCCATGCATGGTAATAAAGCTTTGTATATATCTGATTACAAGAACACCAGAGATAGACTCATGCTGACGTTAGAACAGACAACAAGTACCGGTAGACCTCACATTGGCTAATATACTGTACAACTGCACCTGCATTGTTGTATCAGTGATATCGTTAAAAACTAACGCAGTGAAGCTAGAGAGTGAACTAGTCATGGAGAACTTGGATCAGTCACGATACTTGAGAGGCTGAAGCCAACTGAAGCCGACAATTTGATACCAGTCTGGTGAAGACCAGATGAGCTATTACACCGTCAGTTGTCGAATGATGAGTCGGTACTGCATTCCAGCCACAGACGTTAAGCCGGTAGGTAACGGTATTGGTAACCATTAGCGAACCGATAAACAGCCTGGTTCCTCCTCTGCATAGCACCAGTCTCCGGCCTACTGCTTTATAGCCCCCTCCCCTGGATTCCTAGCCCCACACATACTCAGAAGGGGGAGGTGGTTAGTTTGGACTTCCACATGTTGCTATAAATCACACACACCGGTCATAATCACTCAAACATTAATATGAAAGCAGACCCTATGACTCGTCGCTGACACATACAGAAGTTGCTTCTCGTCTTCCAATTGTTCAAGTTCATATAGGAACAAATGGCTGAACAAAGATGTTTATCCAGACACCATTACTAATCAGTCAGTTTTAGTTTTATATAACTGTTGTTCACATCTCTACATTGCACTGTTACACATCTACGGTTCTACTTGACTACAACATACTTTCAACACGGTACCTAGGCAACCACGGTACCTAGGCAACCAACACCTATTACCAATATAGAGCTCTGGCTCCAATGAAGCTCCTATAGAGCTCCAATGAAGTTTATCTTGATAGTATTTTCTATCTACTCTGAATTTATCCTGCAAAAATGACAAGTCTATTTTTCCATGACCATCCGGATTCATCGAAGCGTGACCACAAAAAGGGCATCGAGGCATCATCGTAATAATAGCAGAAATCAATACAGTCGATTAGGCTCGCATCAATACATTCGTGCTTTCACTCAATGGTCTGCTCGCTCATGCGTGCATTCATCTCTTCACTCAACAATGTATTCATCTCTCATTCACTCATGCATTCATTCACTCGTTCTTTCGTTCACTCATTCACATAATTATATAGTAATTACACTCATTCCTATACATTCATTCCCTCGACCTTTCGTTCATTCAAGCAATCATTCACTTAATAATAATTCACTTCCTCCATGCACGCATTAGTGTATTCAATCATTCATTCATTTATTCATCCGTCAATTTTTCTTCACTCATTCGTTCACATTTGTTCAAGTACTCTTTCGATCCCTAATTTCATTCTCACAATCACTTAATTATTAATTAATCCGTAACATAGACACTAGTTCATTCACTTTTATAACACTCTGATATCACTCTTGAACAAAAACACTACGGTAACAAATTTCAAGACGAAAACATATAATTTTAACCCAATTTGAATAAATTTATGTTGAAGCAATATTTGCACTATACTATCTAATAAGTTGTAATATAATAACTGAACCATTTAACAATAACTATTAATACCTACATGTATTTGACAGGGCAACAACCTCAACACAAAGTTCACCATAAGTGTGATTCTAATTACGAACCTAAATTCAGTCATTACTAAAATCCAAGCATCAAACTGAAATCATAAATTTATATTCGGAAATCAAATCAAAATTAAATAATTTGTAATTTCTTCTTTTTTTTCATTTGGTACTGAATGCATTTATTCTTATGTTAATGCAATGATTCATTCGTCGATACATCCAATCTTGGAAACAAAGAAATGTTGGACAGCAACACATAATGTATGACTCAAACATGGCGACCGTCAATCAATACAACAGGGAAGCAGTTTTCTAGCGACAAATAACTCATCTTCAAAACAAGACGCCGAGAGAAAACACGAGCCTTACTGGATTCGCTGTCATGACATTTGCTAAAGCATTCATTACCAGTCACCTGACATAGCTTCACATAGGTTCTGAATGTCACTGATATACTACTGATCAATTATTGTATTTTACGGCTCATACACTGAGAAACTGATTTTAGCTGTGGTTTCACTAAACTCCCATCAGTCCAAAATACAGCGAAATTGTAGACCAGTAAAAGCAAAAATGAGTGAAAACTAAGCGCAAGTAATCCTGTCACTGCTCAGGCCCGCCTGGTCTAACTGTATACAAAAACTGTGTGCACGTTCAAAAAGAACTCTGTACTGCAAGACAATAATTCATCTTCTGCCAATAGTTCACTTTGATTTTTTTAATGCAACACATTCGGAATAAATATCTCTATAAACAACCATGTATTAAATCCTCGTGGTGGCGACACTTATAATCATTGCCGACAGTTCAGCCTTGTCAAGCGAATATCATGTTCAGAGCAATTTCTTGCTTCTAATCAAACCATGCTGCAGCAACTCCAGATCAAATAAACTGCTCAGTAGGATACGATACGACTTGAAACGTCAAAAACATATATGACTGATTGAAATAGTACTACAGTACTAGTAACTGGCCGCAGAGCTAGGTCTATACAACAGTGTGCGCATGCAACCAGAATATAGTGTGTGATAATCATTCACCACAGGC
>JAQFYQ010002578.1:0-11532 GCA_034694885.1 Buchholzia appendiculata
TTATAACCCTAACCCCAACCCTAATCCTACCTTAAACCTAGCATTTTCCCATTAGTGCACTGATCTAGAGGATAACCGGATTATTCTTAATCGTAATTGTGTTGTAATATCCGATGTCTATAATTACCGAAATAATCCGAAAAAAAATAAAAATCCATAATATTTCTAAATAACCAGAGATAAATTCGACATAGCCCAAAATAATAAAACAAAATCATAACTAACCCAAAATAATCCAAAATAATTCGAAATAATCTGACAGATATGATAACGATAAATAATCGGAAATTATTATTTAGGATTTTCAGGTTGTCATTCTTTCAGATAATTTCAAATTATTTTGGATTATTATTAACTATTTCTGATGATTTCTGATTGGGCTATGTCGGACTATCTCTGAATAAATTAGGTTATTTCTGCAATTTTTCTGGTTGTTTCGAATTATTTTCTGTTATTTTGGATTATTTTGGGTTATTACGTATAGTAATTATAGGCCCCCGTTTTATCTGTTGACATTGAGCCTTTGAAGCAATTGAAAAATTGTTGAAATTTATGGGTGAATCTAAAATAAGAAAGTGCGAAAAATTTCAATGACTAATATTGCAAAATTGTTTGCGAATCAAACCGGTTTAGATTTGTGAAAAAATTCAAAGTTAAATATTTGCATAATTTTCATTTCGCAGATTAGGCGTCTCGCCTAATCTGCGAAATGAGAAATGCAAATATTTGAATTTTGAATTTTTTTTTCAATCTCGGGCGTTCTGCATTCGATAAGTTGGTCGACACTTTCTTTACCGGTTTGATTCGCAAAAACGTTCAAAATATATTATTTATATGAAATTAGTCAGTTAGAACGTGTCGACATCAAGAGATCTTCCATACTGCCTATTTTGTGTTTCATCTCGTCCGCGATTGACATCGTCGAGAATGTGTCAACAAATTTATGGAACGCACTTTTCAAGCTGATTAATCTTGAAATTTATAAAATTAAAAAATTAATTAAAAAATATTTTTCGTTTCACAAATTAGCCGTCTCATCTGCACTTCTAAACCGGTTTTGATTCGCAAACATTTTCGCATGATAGTCATCAAAAATGCTCGCATTTTAGGCGGACCCGAAAGTTAATGTTATTGAGGTTCAACCACACTAAAACAGAATTATGAGAGGCTTAAGCATTATTATTAAATTAATTTATATAATTTATTAATTTTCTTTTCTTGCAAGTAAACTACTATAAAAAAGTAGTCTACACTTATAAAATGTTTTAAATCGCAACAATTTTTGCATTTTAGGTGTTGAAAATTTCCGCTTTTCCGCAATCTGCATCTTAGGTGGACGCTAATTTTACCTGTTTCTTTAAATCAGTGTAGGCTACATTGTAAGACGTTCATGAGTTTTTGATTTTCAGCATAATCAGTTACGGCACTTCTTGCATGGCATCCTGTAAGGGGAGAGGGATAAGAATCTGAAGTAAAAATTCAAATTTGCCTTTGACATTCGTCTCAAATCGAAAATGAATTTGAATTTATACATACATAATATTTAAACTTTACTGATCTTTGTATTTCTCAGCTACCGGTATTGAAATTATTTCAAAATTGAGATTACTGGCTACAGATGCAAAATTAGATACCATGGTTTTGTTATGTCTGGTTTGGCCCAAATGAGAACATTGCCATATATTCAATCATCTTTTGCAGAATGTAAATGCATTGTTTTGCTGATCAAGCTGGATGGGGTGTTACGATTAGTAAGCGATTGATGCAAAATTGATACAGCAATGTAACAGGACATAGCACTATTGTTGAGTCGATTAATAAGCAGTTGCTTTGTACATATGCATTCAAATGATTAGTCCAATTTGAAAGATATTTGTTAACTATTATAGACCAAATACTGAGTCACGTGTGGAATTTTGTGAATGTTTCTTTAAATGCTGTTGAATTGTGCTTGGTGAATTAAAACTACGTACTGTGTTGTCTCTTTGCAGGACAAAAGAATTTATAATGCGCATGTTGATGTATAATACTTATACATTAAATATAACACCAGAACAGCCTTAAGTACCGTGCAGCAAGTGCGTGTTAGTATGGCGGCCAGCAGACAAGCGGCTTCTATTAGCAACTGTGTGCATCACGGAATCAGCCGTCTGCGAGCCGAACAGCTTCTGCTTGCCTCAAGGCAAGACGGAAGCTTTCTGATTCGTGACAGCGAGACGATTGCCGGAGCTTATACTCTCTGCCTCTTGTGAGTTTTGTTGGTTTTTACTGTGCGCTTATCTCAAGAATGATGTTAAGCGTTGTAGACTAATTATTGTAGTTGACTTGATTTTCTGCTACCATATTGCTATATTGTACTAATACCTACTCTTGCTATCATCATCCATTTATACCTTTGTTGTTAATATACCTGAAGGTGTTGGTCATCACAGAGGCTTCCCTTTACATCTGTAATCAGATGAAGCAGAGCTAGAGTTTGTTATATGTATATGTTTGGATTTTGTAGGTGTGAAAACCATGTTCATCAATACAGAATTCTTCCGGATTCGGAGGGAAAACTTTCTGTTCAGGTGGATGTAGTTGTTTTTTTCTTGCTTTCAAAGTCTTCAACCATATTAATGGAATCTGAATTCATCATTCACCTACTGTTAAACCTCTGCATGATTAGTGACGACTATATTGTGCACTGCTTGTACAAGGTTCATATCGTTTAGAATATTTCAACTTTTCTTTTGTTGTAATCTTTAAACCTGTTAATTTTGAATTATGTGTTGACAATTGTGCAATCTACAGTGCTTATGATTCATCACCTTCATCATCAACATTTTACGTCAGTTTTTCTTGTCTGGGAGGGTTAGACGTAATGTTTCCGGGGCTCATTATGGCTGAATTTCTTACGACTGCATGCCCTTACCAGCACCAACCCGTACCTGGAATGGGTGATTTCCCTTCCTCAGCGAAAACTATTCTGCTCTTTAATTGTCCATGTTAAAGTGTTAATCGTCTTTTTTATAATGCACTGGTCGTTTTTTTCACATGTTTTTAGTGCTCCCAGTCATCTTTTGCATGATCAGTATTTTAAGTAGCTTAAGTTTTTTTGTCAGGAAGATGTCTACAACAACAATGGAAATGTGTCTTTTCTACAAATCACGAATCACTTTTTCACAAAGCGCTAGACTATAAGTGTTACGCTAAAGTTTTAACCAAATTGTGCGATTTATGATTGAGCAAAGCTGGAATAAATATTTACATTTGTTATATAATCACTATAGCTTAAAGCAAGATTCAAGGTGAGTTTTTATTTTAAAGAATTTATGTATCATTATTTAGTAAATATATTATAACGATTTTGAAAATTTTCAGATGTTTGACTCAATTTTTGAATAAATTATTGACTTGTTGTAACTTGTGAAGCCTTGCTGCATCCTGTATAATCCATCTATGTTTGTGTTATTCAAGAGTGAAGCTGGGGTTCGGAACAGAAAGTTTGCCGATCTGATGCAGTTGATCCACGAGTACATTCAGCGAGGTCAGAAGAACGGCCTGGCTACTGCGCTGCTGTATGCAGTGCCTGTTGAAACTAGTTCAGACGACGACAATGAATCAGGTTAGACTGTGCAATTTGGTTTTTGACTTTAATCTGTAGTGTATGTTTGTATCAAACTCTTCTTATGAATGTATGCAATGCAATTATGTATGTAAGATGCACTTCTCACGCATCATGCGTTGCTAAGGTAAGAACACTTCAAAATCGTAGGTGTGAATTTTAATGGAACATAAGTGTTGAGGCAACAACCTAAAGCTGTTCCAAAGTATGGTAGTGCTGAGAACATTACATACAATGCCCGTGTGTTAAAAGATGTGATTTATTTTATTTATTGGTTAATTATGTTAAAGAAGCAAGAATCTATCATTGTCTCACTCTCTTTGTTAGTAATGTTTATGTATTTATTATTCACAATTAGAGTAATTTATTTGAATGGGTGAAGCAAGTAGATATACAGAGGCAATGGCAGAAGTAGGAAGACATGCTTGGTGTGTGATCGGAAGAGATTGCGATAGAGAGCTGTTCAGTCGTGTGACTGCGAGTCGGTGAAAGAGTCACTGTTCAAAAAACTGTGATGTTTGCGAACAATCAAAATCTTATGTTGTGTGTTGTTTATGATGATGGATGGTAAAAAATGTACATTCAAGATAAGTAAACCACATTTTATTGGTTACGAACAACATTAATATGGTTTGTTTGTGATGATGAAGGCGATACTTTGTGATTTACTGAGATGATCATGTAAATGATGACGCTGTGGATGATTTTGTGAGGAGGGTGTGATAATTGTCACGCTGTTATTTTCCTTGTGCAGATGAAGACAAGCTTGATGAGGATAATCTGCAGTTTGAAATAGCGGCGCCACCTGACAACGGCGACAGTCAATCGCTGTGTTCAGAAAATGATAAAAATGAATTCGACGACTTCATTTACCGATATTTCCTGCAACGATTCAAGCATTTGAATCTCTCGAGGTAATGCCAAACTTTGTGGAATATGTTCAGGGTGGTACAATTATTGTAATATGTAGTGAGATATTTGAGATGCATTAGAAATGAGAATTAATTCAATCTGACACTTTTTTGCTATTAATTATTTAAATTAAATTATGTCAGTTATTTTTTCTATGTCAGTTATTTTTTCTAATACTTTTTGATTACCTTGTATAACACATTGCGTATACATTATTTTACTGTAAGTAGCGTATAGCCATGGCTCTTATTCTCACACCCAGTATTGGAAGAGTTGCCATAGTTAATATATAGTGTGTTTTTTAGTTGGAATAAATGTGGAATTGATATCTTTAAAGCTAGATTTCTATGGATATTTACGGGAAGAAATTAGAGGTTGTAGATCGTTTTTATTGTAGCCATAGATTGGCATTTTGATGAGGTTGTGGATCGTTTTTATTGTATCCATAGATTGGCATTTTGATGATGTCTCACAAGGTCATAAATGAAAACATTCATCTGAGAGCAGTATTGAATGTTATAAGATATCTTACAAGATATCTTTGAATGGAATTGCCAATGTTTTATTGTAATTCTATTGATTATGATGTATTACTGTCAACTCATTGGTATTTCTAGTGGTTCATTGGCGATAATGTTTTTTCATTATATACTAATCTGCTGGCTTTCACTGTGCGATATCAATGACTGTTCTGTGCTTATTAATCTGCTAGTAATTTGTTGTATTATGTACATTATACTTTTTGATTTGTTGGAGTAATAGCTGTAGCTTGCTTTATATTCTGCAGCTGTGATGGTACATTCAATGAAGCGCTGAAGCTCTATGTTGAGAATGGAGCGGCTAAAGATGCCGATATGGCGGCATCTGGTGAGAAAACTATGCATTTTCTTCGCAGCGTCTTTGAGCAGTCCGCAAAGGAAATTGACAGGTATGATATGTTTGTCTGTTTTATTTTATTTTTATTTTTTTGTATTGGTCAGATCTTCTCATCATGCGTAAACGTACACATGTATATGCAAATCATTAACAGTCGCCAGATTCCCAAAGCTTGTCCAGGGTCTGACATGTCCCTACTGATTTTCTTTTTCCATTTTTTCGCTATCCCAAACATCAAGGGGCAGAATGTGCTTATTTCTCTCGCATATCCTCATTGATTGTTCATATTCGTGCCTTCATTGGTGTGCTCTTGCAGTGTTCCCTCTCATTTTCAAGTTTATGCATTTCTTTATGCCAACATTCATGTCATTCTTCTCAATGTGTTCACTGTCAACAAATTATGTTACGTTTCTTCTTCTCATTGTAATTCTGACAGGTGTAGATGCTTTCAATTATTTTAGACTTTCAATTATTTTTCTTTGTTCAGATACGTTTTTCTCAGTGATGCGCTGACTATTTGCAATTCAGTCTGTGCAGACATCTTGTGATATTGAATGATAAACGGGTGATGATGTTGATAATTAATTTACAGTATGAATCACATTAAATTTGAATTGTACTTATTTTTGTTGTGTGTTATAATTTAATGCTGAAGGTTTTTTTGCACTTGTTTTAGGTGCATTGATAGTTTGATGTTGAAGATTGACGTCTGTCGGCAATTATTTGGGCCAATGACAACTACGCCACTCGCTAATTCTGATAAAGTTGTAAGTTTTGGATCCACTCAATAATTTAGTTCTCTATTGAAATAAAATTATAGCTGTAATGAATCTAGTTGTAATGTGTTGAATATGATATGTAAAGACATATGTTAATGTGTATATGCTAATTAGACAATGTTTTTGTTAATTTTTGTTGTTAATGTAGTGGAATTACCATTGTTCGAAATGAAACATACATCTAAGCCCGATGAAAAAATTATGGATTTAGATTTAAAGCGGCTCCTTTTTCAGCTTCTGTGCAATATTAATATCTATGACCTGTCAATTTTATTATTATTTTACCAAAGTGTTTTGATATTGGTGGAAAATGAGTCTCTTCTGTGGGATTTCTTGTGTGACAGATTGCTTAAATTATATCTCAGGCGTGTACCTGTAGATTTTCTGCAGAAATGCGCTCTGTTAACTTAGTGCATTGTGTGATTGTAGATAAGCGAACAGGTGGATTTATCCAGTGTGCTGGAACGCATGACCCGGTGCAAAGGTGCTATCCAGAATTTGGAAAGAAAGGTACGAGTTCGTGTTGTATTGGCAATCTTGACCATGACAAAGCGAGCAGTTTTTCTTGGTTGTGCTTGTATGTTATGTAAAATCAACTATTTTATTCAGTAGTTCAACTATTTTATTCAGTAGTTGTCATTAGAATTTTAAAGTTTGCCATTAAGAATTCTTGCTTAAAAGTCTGTGGAAATATTTGATCATTGAATTAAATCCGTTGCTTCATTGAATCTGAGATGAAAATTTAATCAGATTGATTCTCTATTCTGTTCGGTCACAATCATAGATCTTTCAAATCTATCACTATTCTCAAATCAATTAATCAATCAATTTTTTTCTGTTATAACTAAAGAGGCAATTGCTGACTGGTGAGCTTCTTGTTACTCGTTGGCTTATTAGTTACTCTTTATTAATCGTTCCTCATTGTAATTTGTTGGCTTGTTAGTTAAAGTTGTATGCCGATGTTCAGGCTGAGCTCAAGTATCGTGATCTTACAGAGATGTGGAAAGCTGGTGGCATGTTGGTGCAAGATGTGGCGCCATCTCCTTCACGAGGGATGCCAGCTAAACCTATCATACCGGCAATGTCATTCGAGGTAACTAGACCTGTAATGAAGTATAACTAAATATATATTATCGGTTTTTACAACTGATGTTATTAATTTATAATAAAGCAAATTTACTCTGTTTTTCTAAATACGTGCAAGTACTAGGCTAAGTAAGAACTTGACATATATTATTTTTTGGAAGTTGAGTAATTTTAATTACTTCTAGAATAGCTGCCAGGTTTTGTAAATAATATCTTATGTAATCATTGTGATAATAGTGTTTCTAGAATTTTTTATTTTTTTTATTGTTCCTTATAATGTGTTCCTTGTGTTAGTCCCGTTGTTTGTGTAGACTGTTTTTGTGCTTATTTTGTTGGTTTTTACCTCTGAATGTAGCATACTAGACATATTAATAGTTATATTTATCACTGTTGTGGTATTGGAGTACATATTATTAAAAAAACTGATGGGAACTTGTAAACTGTTGTGAACTGTGCTCTATGACTTGTGATGTTTTGTTTCAGGCTAAGATAGTAAAGTTGGGGAAACTGTCAAAGATCAAGCTGACGGTTGACATCCAGGCCGGCAAACTGATGGCCATCAAACCGAACAAAGACGTTCTCAACGACAAAAATGTCTTTACGCATGATAAAAGTAATGCTGATTTATCTATCTTAGATTTTTTGCATCAGATTGGTTTTCAATCGGCATACAATTGCATAGCAAACGTAGCATTTTATGGTTCAAACAACTGGTTAATGAGTTGAATAATGTGCCAATTGTTGGTTGTTTTACTATCTGTTTTGCTGATGAGGTAGTGACACTAGTGCACAGTGTCTGCACACCTCATTATTTCACATTTCTGAAACTATAAATGAAATTTAATGTGTGAAATATATGCATATTTAGTGCATTCCTATTTCAGGCAGTTCAATTAGACTTGTATAGCATATGATACTTATATAATATGTGTAATGGGAACATATTGTGCACACATATTGCGCACATGTAAACTCTGTTTGCAAAAATGTGTGAAACAGGCAAAATGTGCAGATCAGCTGTAAAATGTGAAGATGCGCACATATTGTGCAAGTGTCAATTTTATGTTGTTCTCGTGCAGTCGAGCAGTTGATCAAGAGCAGCGAGAAGAAAGGCTATCTGGATGCAAAGATCGCCGGAGTTAAAAGAACGTACGTGTTCGAGGATATGAAGCAAAGGGAAAACTTTTGTCAGCTCGTTCAGCAGCTGAAGAACATGCACTGCTTGGACAGCAACGACGTTAAGCAGATTTCAGTCTACGTTGGAACGTGGAACATGGGTATGGCTGTCACCCTCTACCTTTCTCTTCTCCCAAACTCTGCACTTCGTCATGGTGTATCTTACTAATTGCTTTAATGAAAAGAAGTTGTATAAGCTTAATTAGGCCTTGCAGATTGGTTCATATTGGATTAATGAGTAAAATAATTTAGTAATTGATTGGTTGAATTTTTCAGTGTTGAATCTCAGTGTCGTAGTAGTGATTTTTGGCTTTTTTAAAATGCTTTATTTGAATTGGCTAACATCATTTTACAGCAGTGTGTGTATGAATCTTTTATAGCCTAGCTTAAGCTTTTTATTTTATTTTTAAATTTAATTAAAACTTGTTATTTAGCTGCCAGTTTTCAGTTACTTGTATTTTTTGTGCACTTGTTGAGTCCCTGTGCATGTTGTTGATATATTTTTATTTTAACGTTATCTGTTATGTGTGAGGCTGTGATATTTTTAGTACTGACTTGACTGTATGTTGTTTTTAGCCAGTGAGATTCCAATGTATAATCTGCTGCCGTGGCTCACTTCGAACGGATCAGGGAAGAAGTTGAACCACACATTTGCCGCCATTCCTCACGACATCTACGTCATCGGCACGCAGGAGTCCGTCATTTCAGACAAAGACTGGATCAACAAGATTCGCACGATACTTCTAGAGACCTTTGGCAAAGTTTATCACGTCGTGAGTTCTATAAACTTCATGTCACGTCATGCGTTCTTTAAACTTGATGTCACGTCGTAAGTTCTATAGAGTAGGTGCAAGTTTGCTTACTAAATGGTTGGGTTCTGTACTGGGCATTGTTAAACCTATCACAGGAATATTGAATGTTAGTATTAGAGGATATATTTATCCATAATAAGAGAAAAAGGTATTAAAATGAATGAATGACTAAAAATATTTTTAGATCTGTGTGCTGAGATTATTAATCGTTTTTTGAGAATAATAGCTGCTGTTGCTTGTGGGAACTGAGATTATTGATCTCGGTCAACTGTGATGCTACTATACAAGTTTTGATGTATAACCTTTAGTATTGAATTTGATGTTTGATGTGTTCAATTACAAATTATTGATTTTTTAATTGACTAATACTTATGTCCAGATGTTACTTTGTAGCTTCTTAATCAGTTTGATGTGTTTAGATTATAATGATTAATATTATTATTTAACTTCAGAAAATTTATTTTCAGCTGTTTATTTATATGGTTTACATTCTGTGATTATAGTTTGCTTATAGTTTAAGCTTATTTTTGGAGTTTATTATTTTAATCGTTATTTTTATGATTTTTATCGTTTTTTTAAGCTTATTGATTATGGTAACCTAGTGTTCAGTTTTTGTACATCTCTAAAGACTTTGAACACATATGTGGCGTGTGATAAGGTCAGTGATGAAATGTGTCATCCAACCTGTGAATTACTGAACTCTTAGCTGCTTATTGGTCAGAAATAAGTACTAGTGAGTTTTAGACTAATCACAAATGAAATGAAACCGAAATTGTGTGGGAAACATTTCACTGTTTACTATATAAAAAAATATTGAAAATTGCTTCTTTTAGGATATAAAAAAATATGGAAAATTGCTTCTTTTAGGATATGTCAGTTAGTCATGTCGGTCATACTTCTGTTTGATGCAATGTGTTTAGGTCACCACGGTTAGCCTGTGGTCGATACGAATGGTCGTGTTAGTTAAACAAGAACATAGGAACAAGATAAGTCTAGTCCAACAGTCGTGCGTTAGAACTGGCATAGCCAATACTTTAGGTATTTCAATTGACATATTCTAATCAACATGATTATTTAGTTGTCTATCAGTTACATGCAAAAATTGCTGATGAAATTGACAAAGGTGATGATAATGATGTTGATGAAGATAACTTTGATGAAGGTGATAATGATGATATTTATGAAGATGAGGATAATGATTTCATGAAGGTGATGCTGATGTCATTGATGAAGATGATGATAATGATATTGATGATGATATAAGATGTAATGATGATATAATGATATTGATGATGATATTAATGATATAAGATGATGATATGATATTGTCTCTCAAGAAGAACGCGATGCGCTCTAGCACAGCTTCCGACTGGAAAATCTCCAAAATTTCCACCACATCTTAACGAAATCTATCCAAGCGAATATCCCTCCAAAAATCTGCCCATTATGCAATCTGTCGATCACGACGTACATCACCTGTTCAACTGCAATATGATACCAACTTCCCCAACCACAATCGACCTTTGGAATAACCCAGCTGGAGTGGATGACTTGCTGACTAGGTGGGATCAGGAGGTTGGCAGACACTAGAACGATGTGTATGAGAGCGATAATCGATGTCATAAATCGCTGAAGTCAAAGAAGAGGAAAAGGATGATATTAATAAAGATTGTGCTAATGTTATGGATGAATTTGATGATAATGATATGGATGAAGATAAGGGTTTTGATGAAGATGATGATGATAATGTTGAGTGTGATGATGATGACGAAAGTGATGAGATTGACGAAAGTGATGAGATTGATGCTGATGATGAAATTGATGAGGGTGATGATAATGACGAAAATGATGATATTGGATCTGAAGATGACATTGATGAGGGTGATTGCAATGATGCAGGTGATGATAGTGACGAAGGTGATGATAATGATGCAGGTGATGATAATTGCGAAGGTGATGATATTGATGATGTTGACAATTTGTTCTCGTGAAGGTAATAAAGGCGCTGTTGCTGTCTCTTTCTCGTTCAATCGTACGTCGCTTTGTTTTGTCTGCACTCATTTGACATCTGGGTCGGAACGACTGAAAAAGTTTGTAAACATTTTTCTACTCATTATTAATTCAAGTATTACTACCAAACAATTTAAGTTATGCTTAGCTGTATAAGGTCTAGGTAGTAAACCGATGTGCTTGCCTAGCACACTGGCCCCGGTTAGGTGAACCTTGCACTACGTAAGGCAGAAGGCTGAGGTCAGCTATCTAATTCAGTTAAATAGAGCTAAAT
>JAQFYQ010002579.1:0-11532 GCA_034694885.1 Buchholzia appendiculata
TCTCTCTCTCTCTCTCTCTCTCTCTCTCACTCTCTCCTTCTTCCCTCACTCCCTCTCTGATCACACAAATATGTTTGCACTATCATGTATCTCAGCTAACAGCATCTTTTATATAAGAAACAGTAGTAATTATAATTCTAGTACTTCTCAAGTTCATACTCACCGCTTGCGAATAGATTGCCAGATGGCGCCAGTTCCCAGCGGTGCCCTCGCTCTTGGGATGTATGGTCAGGTAACGGTCGTCATCGAGGAAGATCGGTGACGGCGGAGGCTTGAAACAATGCAATACTCATAGCGTTAAATCATGTCTATCTCAATCCATCACGTCTCAATTGAGATTACATCTAGGGTGGATTTTTACCCGAATCACAAGAATCCAGTTCTGGTTGAACATTTATAGCACCGGGATTATTGGCGTCTTGTTGATTACTGCACAGGTGTGAATTGGTACCGAGATGCCTCGGTTATACCATTATGTTGGAATCAGCGTTCTTGGTCAAATATTTGTTTATAATCCACCCCTGTATAGCCTACACAGTTGCACATTGAGCTCGAATTTATGTAATCAAACAACGTGAAATAAAACGACTTGAGTTTTGAATTGTTCCACTATATGCGGTAGCAGCGCTTTAGATATCTCGAAATAATAAATTGAGCTGCATATAGCATAGTCAGTTTAAGCATTCGAATCGCTTCTTCTGCAAGAGGTTGCTGGTTTAAATCCAGGCCAGATAGTGCCATGAAGTCGGTGTTAGTAAAAGTCAAGGTAGTAAACTGACGTGTTTGCCTAGCACACTGCGTCGGTTAGGTGAGCCTTGCACTATGTCAGGCTGAGAACTGTGGAGGGAGATCAGTGCATGCAACCGTCTATCTAGACGACGCCAAATATTCTACTATACTTAAGAAACAAATGGGTTGAGTTTTTTTTAGTTATTTGCAACATTATAGCGATTAAATCCGCGTTTTCGGTACCTAGCCTATGTTTAAGGATTTAAATGAAATTATTCTTTAGTCAAATGACTTATTTTATACTACTAAAATCTCTACCGGTTCTGTCACTTAATTTCACTAGATACATTTTAATACTCACCACTTCGATCCATCCCGCGGGTTCGCTATAAACAAGTCCCTGAAAGAAAACAAACCTCGCTGTAGAACGCAATCATTAAGATTATTATACACACTTACATATTAAGCTTCATGTTATCCGTCAGAAATATCAGACAAAAATACAATGTAGAATTATTTCAGACGAATATTATTTATATATATATACAGTATATGGGCCCATAGCTTACATTTAACAAATGCTCCTTGAAGCGTACAAAATATACACACTTCACAAGTGCATTGACTCCAGGCTGTATGTTTATGGTCTTCGTGTTTCTACAGTTTTGTTTTGAGTTTGTTTGTTTTGAGAGAATGTATGTGTGTATGTGTGCGTGCGGATGTGCGTGTGTGTGTATGCGCGTGTTTGTATGCGTGCGTTGCGTGTCCTCGTGTTCGTGCTATTGCAAAAAATGCAGATCATCGCTAGAACAGCAGCTGCACGTGATACGTTGATCGCAGATCAAGCAGGGCGAAGTCATGAATGATTAAAACCAAATGCACGAAAGCCATGAAATTAAAAGCTGTGCGCTTTTCAGCATTGAGCAGTCAGAACTCCCATATGGTCTAGTGGTTAGGATCCCAGCCTTTCACGTTGGTGGCCCGGGTTCGATCCCCGGTATGGGAACTATTTTTATTACACCATAGTTAAGCATATTGACTAGCTTTGTCTTAAAGATATTTTATATTTTAAAGATAATTCATTCATCATCATCACACATATCTTTAAACCATTCTGATAGAGGACTTACTATACTATGGGTTTCCATTCCTTCCGGTCTTATCCTGTCCCTTTTAATCTCCTTGTATGTCAACAGTTTTGCCCATCTTAAGATGTCATCAAGACATATGAATCTTTGTTTTTTCTGATTTTTTGATTCTCCTATATTTATTCACAATATCTCGGTATGATTTGAATGATTACAAACCATGATTGGAAGGGGATTTGGACGTGTTGCGTCGTAGTAGACACTGTAGCTCTGGTTCTGAACTCTGTTTGACCAGATGATGTGAACAAAACTGTCGTTCGCCCAGCTTGCTTGTAGGTAGTAATGATCTCTGAAAGGGAATATTACCAGAACCTTAATAACATTTCATACAAACTCACAGGGCCGTATTTAAAGGAGGGGTACGGGGTTACGCTCATTACGTCCCCCCCCCCCAAAAAAACCCCGTTTCTTATCATTTGTGATGTTTTAGGAGGTTTTCTTTTGTAAAAAAAAATCCTTTAAATATTTTGGAGCCGTCAAACCCACTCCGATAAACATTTTTAAAGGGTCGTTTAGGCGTTTAGAGAACTTGGACGTCAAACCCACTCCGAAATGAAATCCTGGCTACGGACCTGCATACACAAACACTTACACACAGTCACGAACAAAGTGCTATTTGTTTCGATTCAAGAGCTTAATTCCTTGTTTGAAAACTCTGTCTTTCCATCCTTCTGTAAGTCTTCTGCTCCAAACAGCTTTCTTTATCTTCTCGCATGCTTTGCTTTTTTTCAACGCCCAACTTTCATGATATTCATAATTCAGGAGTGAAAATAGATAACAGTTCAAGATTGACAAGATTTTCAACTTGATCGAAAATATAATCTTCCACGCATAAGTTGTTTCTTTGTTCTGCTAAAAAGCCGCTTTAGTTTTTAAGCTATCCTTTCATTTCACCGTCTTGTCACATGTTGATTTGTTTACTAACCTTAGTTAAAGCATACTCATACTAAAAGAACATCACATAAGATTTAAGTTAAACATTTTATTGTTTGCTATGTACATGGCGTGCTGCGAAAGAGAAGTGTGTGTCCTTACACTGTGGCTAGTGCGACGGGAGGTGGAATGGCGACTGGAGTAGGAGTCCCAGCGGTGACGTCAACGATAAATAGATCAGCAATGGAGTTCGGCCCCGCCCTTCCATTTACCACGTTACCTGCCTTTAACAAAATAGAACACCAGACTGAAAACATAAATCAGTAGTACTCTCCACATAAATGAATTTGAACAATATTGCACTATATTCACATTCAGCATGAAGGTATTTTGACGACAAAATACTTTCGTGATTACCATTAGCACGCAAATGATAGTGTTCCCTCTGAGGCAATTTCTAGAGTTGGAATAACTGGCCATCTGCTGTCTCATCTGAGTCCTCCGCAAGGCTATTTAAAGCGTGCATTAAAGATCTATCTCATTGTCGTTAAGTAATCTAATGGCGTGAGCTGATCTGTACGTTTCATTGTATATAAATAAATACCTGAGATGCTTCCACAACTCATTTAATTAATGTCACACCAATCTCAACGTTTTTCTATTGTAATGTGACGTGAAATTAGAGCCGCTAGGAATACTATACATAAAATCAAGTATCAAGTATAAAATTAATTTAAGTATCTTTTAAAACAAATGCTCAACTTTTATGCTTACAAGATATGTAAAAGAAATACGATACATAAGATGTAAGCATCTTCTTCTTATAAATAATAAATTGATAAAAAAGTCAAATCAAGAGCTGTTCGCATCCCACGCCACAACTTACCTTGGGATATCGGACCTCCCTCGTGCTTCCGTACACATCACTCTTGTCTCCGTACACCGGCCAGCTGATGAACGGAATGGCTGTAGCGTTGATGCGAGCGTAGCAGATGAACTTACCGTCCGGCGACCAATAGTGAGTGACTCGGTCGCCCAGGACATCCTCTACGCAACAACACGTAGGGATTCACTTGCTGCACACACAAAAGGGTCGACAGCCGAGATGTCAACTAAAGCGGCATCAAACACTGCACACAGTTGAAATTATTCATAGTGCAGCCCCGGAGTCAGGGTTTTGCTAGTGTCACACCCATTTATAGATAAATTCGATTGTAGAGCTAGGTACGAGGCACACACTTTGGTGGGAGCACGTGACCTTGGTGCCTCGGTCCCGCAGGCTACGGCTACTGTTGTATTTGGAGATGTGAAAAATAAAAACTACTACTACTACGGAACATGTCATAATTTCTAACAGTCATTTTCGTCATCGTTTTCATCGTTGTCGTTGTTGTTGACCCAGTGACAGTAGGGGCTCGCTGTCACTCCCAGTTTCAGAAGGTTTAGTGGGGTCAATTTTTTCCTTATATTTATTATTGTAAGGCTGATGGGAAACTGATTGCAGCTGTATTATAGGTGTTGTATATTGCGTTCTGTTCACCGTCTTCGTCGTCATCATCGTTGTCACTACTGACGTCATAAATGTATCAAAGAAGGGAAGGAGAATTTTGCAAGCCAATGCGGAGATGCCAAAGCACTAAATTAAATGAAAGCCTCAAATTTCAAGTTTAAAGGTATGCAACCACATTGATCCCATCTATACATTGAGCATAAAAGTTAAGCTAGATCAGTAATTATCATTTCTATTCCAGATGTCTAAATAATGAGTGATAAAAACAGTATAGCTTCTTTAACTGTAAAACCCGCAGGGTAATCCAAAGCCTAATGCTAGATGGCATGTAAGAAATGTTCCATATTCATCGTTGAACAAATGAAGGAATACCCTCGTAAAGCCAGTCTGGAACACCGTTGAACACATCTGTTGGTTGTCCATCTGTCGTTATCTGTACTGGAGCTGACGAGGGAGATGATTGGACGTAGAGGTTATTGTGATAAACAAACGACTACAGAAACACATTCAGAAGTGCGTCACAATTTTGAAAGTTCCTCACAAAACATATTATTTTTCGTCTCGAATTATTCCAGCAGAGCACGGATTACAGCATAAACTGTAACGAACTACTCACTCAAATTCAACAACGCGCTGAACTTTGATAACATTATAGCATGACTGTGCATATAATTATAGAAATAATAATGTACAGTTTGAGTATGTCGCATTGAGTTCACTGAAGATAAACCGTTCTTCGATGGTTTCAATTGGTCTTAAGTAGATCTTGATTTGGATATAAAAGTCAACGACAGATTATACTCAACTGTAGCAACAACGACCAAGATTATTTATCTATTGCTTTGTGATATGAGATAATAACTAAACTAGCTAAGTACCATAATCTCGATCAATATGATATACTGAACATTTGACAGATCTATTCTAGCCTCACCATGTGGGCTTTTTATTGTTACTTTGTGACTTACTATGCGTGTTCTGCTTCAGGTATACTCCAACGCATCCTAGAGTTTAAAATAGTTACCAACTATCGTTCTGATTGGCTGAAGTAGCTCAACTGAAATTTGCATAGTAAAATCCTATCTGTCCTATCCTTCCAGTTTCTTTGTGACCAATGCTTGAAGCAATGCATGCAATTCTTTTGTTTCGTTGCCTAGCATTGGCTGAATTCATATGAGTCTAGTATTTATAATGCAATAATTTTTCTTATAAATTTATGTTTACAGTATTGGGATGGTTTGTAAAGAGGGTTATTACGTACCAGCTGCGTTGTAGGTCCCCACTGGGCGAACTCAATCACTGTACCGGCAGTAAATGGAGCAGCTGGAAAATCAGTTTTAATTCTACAAGTAAACCAGACCATAACGATAGGATTAAAATTCGCATGCGAAATTATACATATAAAAATTTCGGTTTAACTTAAATATGTCAAACTATAAAATAGGTGGTCTTTGTGTGGAAAAGATGTGGCAACCCTATGAAATATTAGATTAACCTGATTTTATTGTCAAATTAGTCTATTAATTAAATCCCGCCCCAATCATGAATACATCCGGTTCAATTTGGTGAGACTATAGAGTAACTGGCCACACCATAAACCATTGGCGGGCGGCGGTGGTGAAAGAAGCTGATTCAACAAATATGTTGATTCAAAAACATACTAGATTGGCAAAGAAAATGCGATATATTTATTTTCTTACTCTCTCCACGGTCAGCCAATAGGAAAAAAGGGGCGTAGACTATTATGAACCTTTCTAATTGACTCATTTGTAGACTAGCCTACTACAAACTGTCGTCAGGATTAGTGGAAGGTCAATTATAAATGGTCAATTAAATCCGAGATAACAGCAACTGAACCAGACGTTCAATCTGGATTCATTGTTCTCCAATACCACTGATCTCGATTGTCTTATAAACACTAGAGAGTGAGCTAGATCTCACCCGCTTTGCATGCTTTCACAAGTATATTAAATTATACCAATCAAATTTCAAGTATTATAAGGAATTAAACATTTGAGTTGAGTTTATATAATAATCCACTACTATAACGTTGACCTCAGGCGTAACGCTGCCAGGTACAATATACAGTGAAGAAGAGCAGGCGAATGACTGGACTTTTGTCCAGTCACAATGACGAGCCAAAAGGACTTGTAACTAGTCATCGCGACTGTGTTGCAACAAATTCACATCAAATAACTCTATAATTAAATAATGTCAACAGACAAATGTCAATGTACACTGAACACTATGGTACTGATATGATATGATGCAGATTTGATATTGACAGACTGGTTTACCCGGTCATCAGGTCCAAGATTTTGAACTTGGCGCTGTACGAATAGCGCCATAGCTACAATATAATAATTACATGATTAAAATAATACAAACATAGATATGAAATGTTCAAAAGGAATTTGGGTGAAAGTAGAAGACCACATTCAATTAGTAGGTCATATGGTGAGGGAGAGGAGAACCAAACCGCCTCCGTATCCCATTATAGAATCAATCCCTTGCATTCCTGTGTTACCTACCAAACCTCAATTATCAACACTCCGATGTCCCGTCCATTCATTGCCAGAAAAGCTCATGCTAACTTATTTCCAAATTATCCGTGAGTATAACACACAAATTATAAAAATATAATTGCTACATATTTTGGAATATAATTGTAAAATAATTATAATAAGCTGCATTTAACAGTCATCATCATACGCATTTTATTACTTCAATTGTAAATTACCCTGATTTAATCACATTATCTTTATTTTTAATAGGTACTATCTACGTATTTCAGTAATCTGATAAATGATGAACGTCATCACAGATATGATGAAAGACATCATAACTATGATGAATGACGTCACAGATATAATGAAAGACATCACAACTATGATGAATGACGTCACAACTATGATGAATGACGTCACAGATATGATAAATGATGTCACAGATAGCATGAATAATTTTATATTTTGTCTGGAGTATGTAATATGTCAAGAACGTCATGTGAGCCTGTAAATAAGTGAGCACGTCACGTAAATACTGCACTGCACACATGTTTAAATCAAAACAAACGTATGCAACAAAAACAACTCTAAATAGGTGGGCTGTTTGCCATGAAGGTTGTCATCAAGGAGCAACATACCGATACGGTGTCGTACGCAAAGAGAACGTGTCGGAGATCATTTGCAACGTAATACGTTCCAGTATCTAACTCAGCCTGGAAATATACAAATCATCGAAAATCTTTGTAATTCATAAGAGTAGCATGGAATTCACTCTGAATTTTGATCATGCAAAGCGAAAATCATGCAAAGTGCTGGGATGAATCACGCAAAGTGCTGGGATGAAGCACGCAAGGTGCTGGGATGAAGCACGCAAGGTGCTGGGATGAAGCACGCAAGGTGCTGGGATGTATTGAGATAAACATAGAGAACGAGTTCATACAGTAAAAGATCAATAACAACCTTATAAAATACAAAAATAGATAAACACACGCCCTCACAATTTTGGTATAGTTGACACTGATGACTCATTATCTCGGCGTGCAGATGATATTTAGCCTTGCAGTATTTACCTTAATTAATTTGGTTAACCTTTAGTTTGATTAACCTCTAGACTATTCAACATGTGTATATAAGCGTTCGTCGTACAGGTACGGCGTTGAAATTTGCTACGGTCATTGTCGATAGCGTTTAACATTATTCTATACACATTTCACAGTCTGTGAAAGTAATATCATCCCAACATCAACATCATGCAACGCAAATTCAGTTTCATTTTATTATTAGATATGACACAAATTTAACTTTCAAATATTTCATATAGATTTATTTGTTAACTAAATCCTTTCGGTATTGATAGTGCTGCGTCTATAGTGGACTCATAATATCAAAACAAGCCTAGCCAACACGGTAATATCATCAATTTTGTTGTTGAAGCTCTTGAAATTTCTAAACAAGAATTGTTCCCAATTTTCATTACAATGAATTACAGAACTCCAAATTCTCCATTAACGGTGCACAACCACGGTCCACTGCACAGCCTTCAGGAAATAAAGGAAAGGAAGCTGTCAAAGCAAATTTCCCTACTCATTAAATTATTATGGACAAAAATGTTGAAACTATAATGTTGAAACTTACGAATTCCGAGGCGTTGATAAGAATCCGTTGCTGATCCGTTGCTGCGTTCTGCAGAATAACATTTCCATCACGCGCTCTGTAATAGAACTCATCGCCTGACACAAAATACAACATGCAATGATTACGCTAACTTAGAAAGCAATGCATAATTAACATATGCAACAGTTCATAAACTAAGACAACAAGCAACTGAAGCAAGTATACATAGACTACCCCCAAAAAGAAGTATATTAATTATCACAAACAGCAGCATAGTTTATGCATCAGGCAACTTGATTTAATACGTCGTGAATCCATTATGAAATGTTACATAGTTAACAAAATTACAAAATTTATTTATAGATATCTAGGCAAATTTGTCATCATCACCATCAACATTGGAAGAATGAATGTATATGACACAACTATTAAATATTATTGGAGACGATCGCAAATTATTAACAAGATTCTTAACTTCTGTTCCAGTGTTAACCGGTACAAAAATACATGTCGTGGAAATGAAAGAAGACATACGTGGATAAAAGGAAAGGTAAGAGGGACGTACCTGCAGCCCATCTCACTGAGAAACCTCTGGGACGCAACGAGGAGTTGAAGATGTCCTCGAACGAGTACGGTTCTTGCGCTAACGTCGCTCGCTCTGTCAACACACAAGTTACGGCGGCAATTATATATTCGGTAATAAAGGGTTTTTTTCTTTCTAATTCAGAAAAAAATTAGCCTTGAATGTAGTAATTAGTAAGTAAGAATTACTCCTCATATCCTGGGATCAACTTTTTGCGGAGTGTGACCCCTGATGGAATTCAAAGATGTAAGTGCGGTAAAGTGATGGAGATGAAAAACAGTGCATTTTTGGGCATATAGAATGAGACACAACAATATTGTTCGCATGTCAATATTTTTGTGAAATTAAACCATCATCGTCGTCGTCGTCGTCATCATAATCATCATCATCATCATCATCATCATCATCATCATCATCATCATCAATATAATCATTATTATCATCATGAACAACAACATCATCATCATAACTGCCACAACCAGATTATCACTTTCTGGTTCTGTTTTCAGAAGAGATACGAAACTGGAAATTTAAGGCGGTCGCTTTTTTGCTTCCAACGTGTACATTTCTCAATTTTATTCACACGAATATTCTGGCCGTCTTTTGTAGAAACCCTTTAAAATGGGCTGGTACATTACTTAAGCATTGATGATTAAATTATTCACGATAAATTACATCAGAACATGGCTAAACGTTTACATTTCTCTGAGACATATTTCTGGTTCCGACAAGTTCCAAATCAAAAATGTTATCACTTCAAGCTTGGAGGCTAGATATTTTTCATGTATGCCGCTCTTAGAAAGTAGACACGACACATTGTAGACAGATTAATAATCACTCAGTCCAACTACGGCGCCAGAAATTTTGATTTGAGAAGCATGAGAAGCCGAAACTTTGTAGATAATTTTTTCTTTCAAATATTTGACAGAGATTCTTAGCTCTCCCAAACCCCTGATGCGTGAGCCTATGGTACAATGCAATATTTCAGAATCCTCTCAGCTTTAGCCTGGTCTACACCAGAGCAACGAGCTAGTAGAACATATTGTGCTTGCAGAGATGCAATTTCTTTATCTAATAGCATATGATTGCATTATTAATTGTTAGTTGTGATCCCATTTGGATTTTAAATTCTGATAAATAGATTTTTTTTTTAAATTCTGTTTTCTCCAGTTCCGATAGCTCAAGTAATATGAATGATAGATTTTGTGTTCATCTTTGACACAACAGCCTGGTTAAGGCTTTACAACATCGAAGTCATAGGCTTGTAAGCAATCCGCTAAATGGGTATCCTGTCCTATCGTCTAATGGGGTCTCACCGCAAGCTACATTTAGCTACTTTACTTGAGCGTTGCTAATTCATCGCCTATATCTGCAGCAGTTATTAAATAATGATATGTTAATATTAAATAGACTCAATTCAGCTAATATAGCAGGTAATTAAATTACTCAACTCTTACAATTGTGTGCTGGGATTGATGTGTCATAATCATCACCTGTTGATGTTATTCACAACAAAGCTCCTGATAAATATATTGTGTCCCGGTGTACTGTTTGTAGTCTTACTTCCTGTTCGTGCGACTGTGGTTGCAGCTGATTGGTGGGCTTTAATTAATGTCTTACAAATACGAATGAGTAAGTGCGCATTTTGTTTGCATGCATACTGTACTGTATGTGCATGTGAATTGCATATTATTATGTTAGGCCTACACAATCTAATACTTTTATTTAAACTGTGATGACCGTGACAAGCCTTACTATAATCACATTTTTCTCTTTAATTCATATGTCTAGCTAGGACTGCTAGTCTTCATCATCACGATCAATAATCTTTAACGTTACGGTAGCTTCCTTGTACACGAGGGCTAAACGGATGCCATTGTTGTTAATTGATACGAGCAAGCATTGAGGGTAATGACTTCGCGTTGTATATATGAATATCATATGACAAAGTGCAGTTTGGCTGAAACCGTTTACTTGTGTACCTGACAGACTATCAAGTAGGCCCTATTCATTGATTTGCATTGTCATTAGGCTTCAAGCATGACTGATTAAAACAAAGTTCAAGTTTAGAGCTGTGGATAGGTCTGTGTTAGAGCTGTAATTATTTTGTCTCTGTAACAACTTTGCGTTCCGTAGTTCTACTACTCTAATAAACCGTTTTCATATTCGTTAAGAAATATAATGCTATTTCTTACTTTCTTATTATTTCAATTATATAATATGACACAGCTCTTTTTATTGTACATCAAACAAGGTGCAATGGTAACATGCTTACGTTGTATTGTAATCATTTAAAACTGTGTAATCCTTTTATTCGAATTGAGGCGACTAACATGATAAGCCCATTACGGTCTCTCTAGCAGCCGCTTCAATAACTGCTTGGATAGTTCTCAGTCTGTTTACATTCATGTATTTAATGATTTGGTGCAATATGCGAAGAAATAAATGCAGTTACTATTTTTATACGGTATGTCTTGCAATAGTATTCCAGATATGTGACCTTCCACCACAAAATGAGTCGTAAGTCGCTACAAGCTATTCTGAGAAAATGACCCAAATAAGAGATAC
>JAQFYQ010002580.1:0-11532 GCA_034694885.1 Buchholzia appendiculata
ATGTCTATAAGTGTCTAGTTAGATGACATGTCTACAAGTGTCTAGTTAGATGACATGTCTAGTTAGATGACATGTCTACAAGTGTCTAGTTAGATGACATGTCTATAAGTGTCTAGTTAGATGACATGTCTACAAGTGTCTAGTTAGATGACGTGTCTACAAATGTCTAGTTAAATGACATGTCTACAAGTGTCCAGTTAGATGACATGTCTAGTTAGATGACATGTCTAGTTAGATGACATGTCTATAAGTGTCTAGTTAGATGACATGTCTACAAGTGTCTAGTTAGATGACATGTCTAGTTAGATGACATGTCTGCAAGTGTCTAGTTAGATGACATGTCTATAAGTGTCTAGATAGATGACATGTCTACACTCTACAAGTGTCTAGTTAGATGACATGTCTACAAGTGTCTAGTTAGATGACATGTCTACAAGTGTCTAGATAGATGACATGTCTACAATGTCTAGTTAGATGACATGTCTAGTTAGATGACATATCTCCGTAGATAAGGAAACGTATTCAAAGGAAGTCGACACATCAAAAGATTGTTATATATAACAAGCTGTATTCATATATTAATGAATATTTAACATACTTGTGAGTTGTCAATGAACAAAATAAAGTTTCTAATCGTCTTCATACAAATACAAAACTAAAGTGAAACCAGTTGGGCTACAATGGAACATACGTCTAAATCACAATGAAACGTTCAGCAATCAATAATTGCAACAATATAGTAAAGTGCAGCATAAACAAGTAGCAAGACTCTGTAGATGATGTTAGAGTCGATGAGAATACTGAGACGAATAGAGAATATAAGCTGTAGAGAATAGACGAGTCAAAGGTTAGCTGTATCAACGTTGATGACATCGGCTCAAGCCTCCAGGTCGATGTTCCGCAAGACTTCTCTCTTCGGATGCGTCTGTGGGACGAAATCTTTTCCATATGGATTCGTCTTTACGGTTATTAGAGACGTCTCATCGTAAGCATTCGTAGCGTTATGGACTTGTTCGTCCAAGTGCTTGGCTGGTCCGTCTTCCACAGGAGCACATTCACTAGCTCCTCCCACTGCAGCGACATTGGGTACAAACAGAACATCCTTGTTAACATCAGACTGAACTTCCACTTCATCAGTCGAAACAATACTGCTCGTTAACTGAAGAGTGGGATTTTTTGTGCTGCTGGTTAAACCTTCATTCAAACCACCACAATCAGTCGGTTTATTCACTACGTCATCGACATTGCTACTAATCTTCATTCTTTCGTCATCGCCCACAGACACTCTATCGTCCCATGTACTGACACTGAAGAAATCATCCGAAATGCTTCGCATTGCATTCACTGGTTCAGCCCGGGAATTGCCAGGACCAACTTTTCTTGATAACTCCTCGCCAGGCCTGCCAACAGGTTTGAGCTTGGAGTCAAGGTCACGAGCTCCATCTTGTACGTTCTTCCACGTGATATCACAACTGGTTGGCTGTTGAACACATCTGTCAGCATCATTCTCAGCCATCAATTTCTCAACAACACTTACTTCTCTCTCAGTTTCAGTTTCACCATCAGGACTCACAATTCCTCCAGCCCTGGATTCATGGGCAGGAATTCCTTCTCCTTTCCTAACCTCGTAGATACGAGCGCTTTCAGTCGTTGTGACATGGTTCCTTGGCTCAGTGCCAAGACCAATCTCATTATTGGTTTCCAGTTTCTCCTCCACACTTGGGTCTGTGCTTGAGTTTACTGTATCAGTTATCATGAGTTTATTCTTTAGCTTCTTGCCTCTGATGACAGCCAGCAACTCTGAACTACCAGCCTGCTTCTTGCTGACTGCCTCAACCTTCTTTATACCAATAACACTAGCCTTTTTGCTGCTGACAACCTTTGCATGTGTGTAGCTAGCTTTAGGCTGCCTGCTGCTAGGCTCGAGCTGCTTGCTGGTAGGCTCGAGCTGCTTGCTGGTAGGCTCGAGCTGCTTGCCTATAGGCTCAGCTTGCTTGCTGTTAGGCTCAGCTTGCTTGCTGGTAGGCTCAGGCTTCTGGCTGCTAGGTTTGGGCTGCTTGCCTATAGGCTTAGCTTGCTTGCTGGTAGGCTCAGCTTGCTTGCTGGTAGGCTCAGGCTTCTGGCTGCTAGGTTTTGGCTGCTTGCCGCTAGGCTTAGCTTGTTTGTTGGTAGGTTCAGCATATGTGCTGTTAAGCTCAGGCCGCTTGATGTCAGGCTCAGGCTGATCGTTTCTAGGCTCGGGCGGCTTGCTGCTAGGCTCAGTCTGTTTGCTGCCAGGATCAGCCTGCCTGCTGCTAGGCTGTTCGTTTCTAGGCTCGGGCAGCTTGCTGCTAGGCTCAGGCTTCTTGTTGCTAGACATGGACTGCTTATTCCTAGGCTCAGCCTGCTTGCTGCCAGGATCAGCCTGCCTGCCGTTAGGTTGTTCATTTATAGGTTCGGACAGCTTGCTGCTAGGTTTGAGGTGCTTGCTGCTAGACATAGGCTGCTTGCTGCTAGCCTCAGCCTTCTTGCTGATAGGCTCAGGCTTGCTGCCAGGCTCAGGCTTCTCACTGCTAACCCCCGGCTGCTCATTGCTGGGGTCAGGCTGCTGGCTGCTTAATGGTTTTCTTGAAGATGCTAGAATTGTTCTTGGAGTATTTTGTTTATCCACAATCGACTGCCCACTCTTGCATTGACTTACTCTTTTAGGAGACATGACACAAGCAGGCGAAGTTTGATGCTTTGGACTGGCTGCAGCACTGATGACATCAGCATGCTGGGTACAGTCACTGCTAACCGACCCTTGAGGAGGACGAAGCATGCCTAACACCTTGTCTGCAGCTGAACGTTCTGCTGCTGGGCTATCTCTGACTGACTGCTTCTCCTTGACCTTCTTCAGCCTGCAAGCTAATGACAAGACAGGTCGTAGCAGTCTGTGAACCTTTATTGGTGCCTTTATTGGTGCCTTGACTGGTGCCCTGACTGGTACCTTGGCGGGTGCCTTGACCTCATCTTTCTGAGTAGAATTGTTAGCTGCAGCATCGGTTGCCTCCGGTTTACCGGACGTAGCTGTCTCCTCTCTGTCCACAGTCAGTGCTGTGATATTAGTGCAGACACTAGGATTGATTCCTCTCTTAGCTATATCGGGATTAATGACTTCATTCACATCTATACGACTCACTGGTCGAGTATTGATTGATGACCTCACAGCGACATTTCTCTTTGCGGTAACACGACAGGTTCCAGCAAGCTTCTTGCTGCTCCTACGAGCACTAACGACAGATTTCTTGCCCAGTTGTTTGGCTTCAGGTTCTGCGAGCACTGGACTAGGAACAGAACTTCCTCCAGCTTCTACAGTTGATTTATGTGGTGAATCAGCACCGGCTAGAGACAGCAGCAGAGCAGCAAAGTCTCTCGCCACTGATTGGGCGGTAGCCACGTTCTCCAAGCTGTGTTTAGTCGAATCATCTTTGTTGCTTACATCTTCAGGCGAGGCTACAGGTGTTGACTCAGCTGTGGTTGCACTCTGTGCTACTGGAGCTTCAGTGTTACCAGGTGAATCTAGGTCACCCATGTGACCTAGTTCTTCCCTAGCACGTTGGCCTGTTCTAGCCAGACATGACTCGAGTATGTACGCACAGAGAGACTCATTTCTCAGTACAGAGGTCAAGGCTTCGAGGTCCACAGCCGAGGTGTTCAACTGCCCACCTTCAGAACCTTCTAGAAGCTTGGCCAGTGCAGTCTTGTCATCCGAGGAGTTCGGAGGATTTGTAGACGAAGAATCTGTACCTGAAGGGATAGGGAGTAGTGAAGGAGTCGCTTTCTGATCCTTAGCAAGTGAAGCTACAGTTGAAGCTTTATGTCCACTGGAAGACTTTCTCTTTGCTGTCAAACATTTCACACTTGCACTCGAGACATGCTTGCTTTGAACCGCAGTCAACCTTCTTGAGTTAATCGTTGAACTACTTGTTAGATCTCTCCTCTTCTTCAATGACTTCAGTACTGACGCCTCAGCTTTGCTCGCAGAAGTGTGCGTAGCGAGAGGGACACAGTGTACTATCGAGTCTTTATGCAGCATAGGGATGGGTGCAACGGAGTCACCGTGTACAGCAAAGACTTGATTTGGTTCAGAGGTAACCAATGGCAACACGTGTTCAATGTCGCTCGATAGATCCAAGGAAACTCGCTCATCTCTCGCACAGAGTGAAGCATCATCGCTCCACTCGCCCCAGGAACTGAGCAGCTGATTGCTGATGGCAAGCGCTTCCTCAGCTCGACTCCTTGGAATGAGATCCATCATCTCATTGCCATCCACAGCCAGGCACGTCTCCAAGTCTAGACTTAGTCCGTCACGATTCACACAACTTGAGTCTTTTAGCCTTGAAGTATCTGCCGCGATGTCTTGCATCCAATCAGGATCAGCCATGCTACGATCGACCAATCGAAACTCTTCTTTCTTTGAACTGAGAACATCTGTCTTGGTTCCGCCCAAAGCGCCACTCTGTCTTGTATTGGGCGAAGGATTTATTACGTTTGAAGGACTTGAAGCGCGGTACGTAATCGAACCACAAGGCACAATGGCCTCTACGCACGCAGCAATGCACTCGCATGATGAAACAGCACGACCGCCATCTTCCGTTGCCTTGGCAACGCTCTTCTGCTCAGATACCTTAGCTCTCTTGTTGTGGAGCAGTTTTGTACTCGTTCTTTCCTCCCTCACTCGGGCACTCGTCCTAGCCTCCTTCACTCGGGCACTGCCTGTAGAGAGTAGCTGCGGTGCGACCTTGTTCATACCAGCACTTCTGTCACTTGACTCCTGCTTCATGAGTGCCGCCGTGACACCCTTCCAAGTGGCACGTACTCGGGGTTTCCATGTCGTCACCTTGGCAACAGATCCAGTCACAGCTGGATCATCGCACGAACCACGTCCTCGTGTGATGACGCTGCTGGACCGCGTGAATTTCAAGTCGACTTGATCTGAACTTTGAGGATCAGAGTTGCATGTGGGGACAGAGGAACTCAAATGTGATGCAATCAAGGGTTGGATGCCATCCTTGTTGCCAGATTCAGGCAACACATCTGTTTCTTTTCGAACAACCACCTGCCTATCGGGAACAGCGGAAGAACCTTGGCGTTCACTCAAAGCTTGCTTCTCAGGACACCTCTTCACTTTATTGACCAATTCCAAACTTTTCCCCACCACCACGTTCTGCATAGAACCAATACGTTGACCTGAAATCTTACCAGTCTTAGACAGCTTGTCCAGGACAGATGTCTTCTTTGGACGTTGCAAAGCAGCGTTTTGCTTTGAACTCAATATCTGCTGTGATGATCTCTTGCTGGTAGTCGTTACTCCTCTGTTAGTAGCCGGCAACAACACGGATATAGCCGCTACTTGACTATTATTAGCCGGCGGCACGGATATCTCAGCCGCTGCCTTTGCTTCTCCAAACTCTAACAATTCCTTTTCTGTTTTCAGAATTCTTTCTACCGATAGCCCGAGCCTAGCGACATCTTTCTGATCACCATGCACCGATGATTCAACTCTTCCACCAAAGTCTGCACTAAAATCCCACTCCTCAATAGCATCACTTGGAATATACTCCAAGCCTAGACTACTGCAACTCAATTTAACGCTGTCATCGTTCAGCGAGACACTCGCACACGACTGTACGTGTGGTTGGCTTGGCGAGGTGGAGAGACTTTGACTTCCGGTGGGAAGAACGAACCTCGACAGAGTCCTGTTTGGGATGTTGGACAGACTGTGTGAGTGACTGGATGTCAGACGACCGATGTTCTTCAGAGAGACGCTCTCAGTGTTGCAGCCGCTGTTTGATATGAACGAAGGTTGTCTAGACGACGACACAGACAACACGTCCGCAGAGTCTGTCCGTGACAGGCCTGACAGAGATGACACCACGTGTTCTGACGCAATGTTTGAAGACGACTCACAGACGCCGGATGAGTTTCGCCCGACGTCATGCTCGCATCTCTCGCTCAGGTTCGACCTCGACATGACGTTGAGCGAGGACGTGGCTGCACTTGCCGACGAGTCGTTGAGCGAAGGACTGTTGGAGAAGACGGAGAGATCGCTCAACTGTCGCTCGTACAGAGACGTGTCGGAAATGTCGACGTCCTTAGACGAACAGAGCATCGACATCTGGCCAGACCCAGATGTCGCCCGACTCACGGTGGAACCAGGCACAGGACTCGTGCACGGTGGAGTGGAACTCTCGGCTGATCCAATCACATCCGTCCCTGTACTTGTGCCCTCCGACGTCACGTCCTTCACCTTCTTACAACTCACACCACCGCGACCTTTCACCTGACCTCGACCTTTGTATGGATATTTCACGTTCTTACTCTTACCATTCCTGGTAGAGTCTGCGATGAGTTTAGGGCTGATGCCCTTCCTACTGGCCATGTTCCTTGGCAGTGAGGTCGGCATGAGCCAGCACTCGGTCAGGATTGCTCTACTCTCGCATCGCTTGCGCAGTGCGAGACTCGACTCAGAGGACTGGCAGTAAGGACTCAGTGCCGACTCCGACACAGAGTCGCTGAACGTGAGTCGTGACTCAGACAGGTTAGAGACGCTCTGACTGGCCGTGTTACTCTCCTCTCCACACGTGCAATCCACCGAGGCACAGTTCATGCTCGACTCGTTCAGAGATTGCGTCGAGGCAGAAATCTCGCTCCTATGACTGGCGTTGCTCGAGAGAGAAGAAACACTCTGTACGTTGACATCCAGACAGTCTGAAAGTTCGCTCTCTGTGGCTGCGGAACGCTTCCTGATGGTTCGCCCGCCGAGCGAGGAATTTCCTTCGCTTGCAACGCTCGAGCTGGAACCCGTAACGCTTGAGTCGCAGATGATGACCGACAAACTCTTGCTAGAGCTTCCGGCTACCTCGTCGCTGCATCGGCTCTCATCCACATGGCTACTTGCTGCGGATTCACTGGCTACTACAGACCGGCTACTTGCTGCGGATTCACTGGCTACTACTGCTCGGCTACTAGCCATAGACCCACTGGCTACTACTGCACGGCTACTACCTACTGATGCACTGGCTACCACTGAACGGCTACTTGCTGTGGATTCACTGGCTACCACTGAATGTCTACTGGCCGTAGATCCACTAGCTACCACTGAACGGCTACTAGCCACAGACCCACTGGCCACTACTGCCTGGCTACTAGCCATTGATGCACTGGGTACTACAGATCGGCTACTTGCTGCGGATTCACTGGCTACCACTGAACGACTACTAGCCGCAGACCCACTGGCTATCACTGCATGGCTACTAGGCGTGGACCCACTGGCTACCACTGAGCGGCTACTAGCCGCAGACCCACTGGCTACTGCTGCCCGGCTACTAGCCGCAGACCCACTGGCTATCACTGCATGGCTACTAGCCGTAGACCCACTGGCTACCACTGAGCGGCTACTAGCCGTGGACCCACTGGCTACGACGATGCGACTGCAGCTACTGCTTCGCTTCCTGCTGAGAGAATTGCTCTGCAGCACTTGTTCCCTGACTCTACAAGTCGTCGAGTCGTTCATCTGCTCATCCCCGCTACTACTTTCTCTATTCCGCTCTGAACTTCCGTCTCGCCTCACGTTTCCCACCGAAGGACTCCTCCGGCTCGAGCGGCTGCCGTCTGACTGCCGAACGCTCAAAGAACTTCTACTTGGTCGCGTACTGGAAGAACTACGTCGTGCACTGTCACCCACAGCTTCTCTCGCATTCCTATCGTTCGATGGTTTTCTAGCAATGAAATCAGAAATACTTTCGTCAACTTGAAACTGCCGATTGTTTCCCACTGCCGAATCCTTCCCCTGCCTGGTACACCGTTCAACCGTAGTCCTTGACTTCTGTCCTGACACCACAGCAGGATTTCTCTCCCCACACACCCCAGCAGGTTTGCTCTCCCCACACACCCCAGCAGGTTTTCTCTCTCCACACACCCCAGCAGGTTTTCTCTCCCCACTCACCCCAGCAGCTTTTCTCTCCCCACTCATTGCAGCTGCTTCGTCCTCCGTCGACTGTAGGGATGAACTGTCCTCTATTCCCTCTTCTACACGTTCCAATGCCGACCGACTCCCAGACAAACCTCGACTCACGATGTTGTCCAGTCCCTCGTCGGCGCACTCCTCAAACTCATCGACGGACTCTGCGAGCGAGTCGCTCCTGGCGGTGGACGCCTGGGAGCGAGGATCCAGTTCTTCCTCCAGGGAAGAGTCGGCGTCCTGAGACACTTCGACAGCCTCTTCCAGATACTTGTCCAGGTCCTTGAACATCTCGTCAAACCTGTTCAACTCCAACGAATCAGACTCAGCGCTCCCAGATACCTCGTCCTCACTGGGCGCTTCTTCCTCAGCCTCCGCCTGCGACGACACAGACTCAGTCTCTTCCAAGATTGGTTCCAACTCCTCCCCGTAAAGCTCCTCATCCTCCTCTTCCAGTTCCAACTCCTGCCCTTGATGGAGTAGAGAATGCTTCCCCAGGGCGGACACATCATGGCGTGCAGGTTCCTTAGCTCCGTACGCTGAGAGGGGCCGACGACCGAATGCATTCCCGTTACAGTTCACTGCCGCCATGTCACTGTTCTTGGTCGAGGAGCTCACTCGGTGGGAAACACTGTCAGTGAGGTGAGATTGTCTGCTGGAGTGCGGGGGGCGTGATAGCAGGGAGGGGGCGGAACTAGAGTACTGGTTGTGAAGCTGTTTCTGAGCCCTTGCGACAGCTGCTGGCTGCTGTCTCATAGCTCCAGCAGCTGATTTAGTCAGTCTACAGCTGCTGCTCGCCATACAGTCACTGCTTAGACTAGCTGCCTTGTCTAGATCCATCTGTCAACAGAATATCACATAGCACCACCGATATCAGTAAATGTATCACAAACTGTATCATTGACTGCACAATAAATTGTACTACTTAATGAATCACTTAATAGCCACCACCGAGTGTATCAATAACTGCATCTCCAAGTGTATCACTTACTGTATCACCAGCTGCAATACCAACTGTATCTCTAAGTGAATCACGAACTGTATCTCTAAGTATATCACCAACTGTATCACTAACTGTATCTCTAAGTATATCACCAACTGTATCACTAACTGTATCTCTAAGTGTATCTCTAACTAACTAACTATATACTATTATATGCATCACTAAATATATCACAAACTGTATCACCGATTGTTATTACGATGATTATCACCAATTCGCCACTTCACTTCAGTCAATATTCCTTCAAGTCCACACACAAGGTATGACACATTTCAGGGCATGTTCAGTTTATCAGCAACTCAAGGGATCAATGAAGATGTCAAGGAAAAACTGACGCTGAATATTGTTACTGATAATGATGACAGCCTTGAAACTATATCAATGAATGCTACAAGTTCTGCAGTAAACCAGTTACACCCATTCAAGCTAACAATTCTCTACAATATCATTGTTCGTTATTACCAAATATAAATTATGTTTACAAAACAACAAGGACAATAAATATGCAATAGAGAATATCGCATTCCAAATATTTCAGTGTATTATTTATAGTGATTGGTCAACGTTGATGGACCGCATAAGCTGATTGGTTCATTGCTTCAAAGGAATCTCTCCATTGGCCTGGCAGGATATTCTACTGCGAATCAAACCTCGCACCTATTTCTTGACAAATATGGCAGCCTCTCTCTCTCAAATAACAAAATATGCTACCAGTTTTATTGCCGACACGTAGACAAGGAAGATGTCCATTATTGGAAACGTCTAGCCCTTTCTGACAAGAATGAAACCGCTGTCACATGTTGATGCTGATGATGAATGACTACTGCAAGTCCTACCCATACCTCGATGGAGCTGTTGAACAGTTTCATCTTCTGCAGAACCTCGAGGTCCTTGGTCTCGTGCAAGCGTCTCAGATGTTCATTAGACTTCTTCCATCTCTCAAGCTCTCTCGCCGTCTCCTTCTCTCGCTCCAGAGCGCTGGCAAGGCTCGTCTCCAGGTGCTGAATCTTGTCGACTGCTGGGTCGGCCATCAGTGCCTGCTCGGGTCCATCCTACATGACACCAGAGGGGTGACATCGTCATCATTACTACCACCACCATCATCACCATCATCACACAGTGTACACACTCATAGACAAAGTCTATCGTACACACGGAAATTAATCCGCATCTGTTCAAAATGCTTATGATGCAGAAATACTCATGAACTTACTGTCAATGCATATTATGCTTTTTTTAAATTACTTGAAGTACGTAATCTGCAGGCATGAATTAAACAACTTTTAATATTAAAATTCTCCATTTTAATGAATAACATTATGTCAGTAACATTTGGTTCATCATCATTCTTTTATAGTCTACTATTTATTTTCAAAGATGCGAAGATGTCTGTGCTGAGCACTGAAGTTACACACTTTAAATAATGCCCCTGAGGCCTCATTATGGATTAATTTTTTACGACCGCATGCCCATGCTGATGTATCAACAATATGGTGAGTTCCAAATCCTTAGCAAATATTATTCTGCTCTTGGATTCTGTAGCAGAGGCAAACACAGGCTAACTCTATCACGATGAAAGAACCAAAGAGCAGATGGTAGTGGTCAAGATTCATGCTACAGGTAGTGGTCAAGATTCATGCTACAGGTAGTGGTCAAGATTCATGCTACATCTCTGATTAGACTACTAGCTCTTAGTCTCATCTTACAACATGTACTTTACCACATACATGTATGTACTTCACTGTGCAGTGACAGTATTCTAAATTTCCCCCACCAAAGGGTGTATTAAAGCAAATAACAGCGGTTATTCCAAATAAATTCTAATTTACTTTATTGCTTATGCATAAAAAGACCACTCACTTTAATTAATATTGAGAACGAGGCAATGATGGTTTGTTGTAAATAAAAACATGCAAATGCAATTTAACACTGCAAAGTAGGTACTGGGATACCTTGCCACGTAGCTGACTTACTCCTCTCACACCCCGTCCCTCTATCACTCGCTCGTCACATGCCCCGCCCAGGCCCTGCCTCTCTGTGACTTGCTCACCATGTGCCCCGCCCAGGCCCCGCCTCTCGGTGACTTGCTCACCACACACCGACTTGTCGCCTCCCGCTGTAAGAATACCAATATATAGACACAACAGTAACTCAAGTATTACCACATTACACCACGGCCTATAATCTCTCTGCAGACAGGATACAGGGGGAATTACCCCCAGCCCTGGATATCTCCCTCACTCCAAAATTACTTTCGTGAAACAAAATATCTGTCTCCTCGGCTTCTCCGATCCCATTGGATCAAATTGGACGCAGTTACCATCATGTGGCATTCTTTTATTAATGATCTTGGGCATGCATGCACTACACAGTGATTATATTGAACGCATAAAATTACTGCAAGTAGTGAAACAGTGAATCACTACTAAAAGCATAGAAACAATGGAAAAAGAGAAAAACTGACATTTTGATGATGATGATGATAGTGCTCTGTCCGAAGACAGGTTCTGGCGATGGTTATTTGTCTTGCGTATTACTACGCATG
>JAQFYQ010002581.1:0-11531 GCA_034694885.1 Buchholzia appendiculata
ACTTCCGATCATTTCTACAAACGGAAATGGAGAAAATTCTTTAAACTCTTGGATTCTAATTGCGACGGGAGAATCACACGTGAAGAATTCCTATCGATCGGAGAACGGTTTGCAAAGGAAGCTGAAACAAATGAAGAAATACAGGCATCCATCAAGGAAGCCTTCAGAACGGTAAGATTTACGATGATACGTTTACTATGATTTACAGAGATTATTGCTGCGACAAGACAATATCTTTGTTGTTTCTATTTTCTTGTACCTCTGTTTGACTGGGAACCTTTAAAATCAGTTTTCAGTCGGTAAGTTTGGGTCAACATACCCCCGATCAGCCAAGGTGTCCCCTGAATTTACCCACGTAGGCAAGACTCAATTGAAAGAGGTTGATGTGATTTTATATCGAATGTAGTTTTTCCTGTCTGTGAGGCGAATCTCGACCGGTTTGTATTGCTAGATTGGTAGCTCTGGTTGCTAACCACTGGGCCGCGCAACCACGTCCAATATTCTAGTTACTCCCGATACAATGTTCTTCTATTTCAGACAAACTAAAAATAGCTATATAAACTGCAAAACATGGCCTTAGTTCATTAAATAGGCCTGAGCGACGCTGACAACAACGGTGTATTGTATCGCATGAGCTTTGTAACAGTAGGAACTGAACAAGAACTAACACACGAACATGAACAGAACATGTAACTTGAGCATGAACATGGCGTTACGATCAGAAAGAGATTATCAAATCTCATTCCATTGCGTTACACCTCATTCAAGTTGTAAAGATTACAAATCCCAGTTTAATGTTTTGTTCTGTTTTAGTTTTGGGATAGTTTGTTCCAGAAGGAGGGCGCGTCTGAGCTCCACCTGGATGAATTCATTGAGCAGCTGTGCAGGAAGGGCAGGAGAGGCGTGACGGAAGCTTTTCTCCACATCTGTCCAGTCATGTTTGATTCACTTGACTCTGATCACGACGGTTTTATCAACTCGACAGAATTCAAGCGCTTCTTCAGACTCATGTTCAAGACCGACAAGGAAGCTCATTCTGCCCTCAGCGTGGTAGACGTGAACAGAGATGGAAAGTTGAGTAGGGAAGAATGGATGACTGCCTGGCTGGAGTACATGTGTGGCAGCGATCTCTATTCTCCATACAGGTTTCTACTCGGTACAACTGACATGGTTTGATCGATACAAGGGAAATAACAACACTGTGTGTACTATCAAGCTGCAGTTCGAACTGCTTTGGCAAAATGGTGGCTTACCACTAAGAACGTAGGGATTCATTTCACCGTCATTAATTCTTGGCGCCCTTGGTGTCCAACCCTTAAATCTTGTCTACCCTTAACTTCTCTGAATTTCCAATGAGAATTATTCAATGCTTACTATTTGAAAGGGGTTCCCAGCCAGGAAGATCCTGGCCGTCGCGTCTAATAACGGTTCAACCAAGCTTTTGAGTCGTCAATGCCACGAAGGTTATGTGCTAGGCACATGTAACGTGTGAAAGATATATTTGAAGAGCGGAAACCGAAGGACTTTGAGTGCTAGGAATGGGTAGCATGTTTTTAGTTTAAATGAACACTGAAACTGTAGAGTGTTTATTAATCCTTGGCTAAGCTTTCCTTTTTTCTCTCTCTAAAATTGTCGAATGCAATTTGTAGCGGCGAAACTTATTCGTTATTTTTTGTAGTCGTGTTATTTAACATTTTCTATCATTGCACATTTTCTGTTCACTCCTTTTATCTCCACAAATTATCCCTATTTAATGATCTGTTTACTGACTGCTGATCAAATGTGATAACCATATGATTAAAGTTGTCTTCGAACGCAACACAGTTATGCCTTTTCGCATTTATCTACTTTTCGTAATCACTGGTTGTCCTTTCTAGAATTTACATGTCTTTTATCCGTAACTCTTCGATGCTATTATATAGCATCGAAGAGGAAACTTGAAATGCTTAATCTATTCTCAATTATCGTCAATTTCGTAAACCAAGTACGATTATTTAGGCGATAGTTCAACGGTAAACATGTCACTGTTCAATAGAATTATATTTTCATTTCGCAGAGCATGTTCTACTGTATAGGTGATTCATTAGATAGGTGATTGCACACAAATAATATTTAACAACCGAAGTGAGATTCTTGAAACAGAAAAGTACTGTACTCTGAGGTATCCATGTAGATAGATATTGCTTCATATAATTGTATTCTCACACTTTTGATTTATTAATTAATGCTGCAATAAAAGAATCATAATGATATATAGAGTAGCTTTTATTATTGCTTTGTTTAGTGAAATTGAGATTTAATAATTATTGTATACAGTCTTAATATAGTTGTAAGTTATTTATTATTGATTAAGATAACATCATATATTATTTTGCAAGCAATAATGGTTATTTTATGGTAATGCATGTTAATAGTAATAAGGTTGACGTAATAAATGCACTATTTAGTTTATCGAAAATTCCGCTGGAGTAAATAACGTCAGCCAACTGTGATTGTTTGAGTCGAATTCACAATATAATTTACTGCATTTCTTGAAAAGTAATTAATAATTTCATTAATTACTTTCGGTTGTGCGTTTATTTAAAGTACATTAGGCTATAATGTATATTATTTATACGCTTGCCATTCAGTCATTTTTTCGTCTCCACGTATAGGTGTTTTTCTCTTTAAAAATTCTCTCTCTCTCTCTCCCTAGTATATATTGATAATATTTCTTTAATTTCAAGCATGACAAACACATACAAGTTTCAATAAAATTTCATACAAGCTATACTCAATACGGCCTACCGGCTAGGACACGCAGGTCAGCTACACAGTAGGTTCGGAGACGGCCTAAGTGCTGGACTCCTGGTACGGCCCGTCGGCCATGCCAGGAGTATCATGTCATGTATCAGTATTATATTATGTACTATGTCATGTACTATAGCATGTAATATATCATGTACTATATCAGGTACTTATAAAGTGATTAGTCCAACTGAGCTCAGTATATTTCTCCACATCCCATGCTGAGTAGAAATCAGCCAAAAGTGGAAATAGCTTCTTGCAAGTATCTTGTGAGGTTAGAGTCACTGTGTGATGGCTTTTGACAGTCATCTATGTATGTTATTCTAGAGCATAGCCAGAACCCATTTGACCCTCCTCACCTTTCCAAATCACTCTTCATCCCAAACACTTAGATCTTCTCGCTAACTCGCCTGTTTGTGCTTTTTTCTATTGTGTCCTGTTTTGCGTTGTATTCGTGATGATTCATGCTTTAGTGAAAAAGGCAGCGAATATTATGTAAAGCTTGCAAAGTCTGACGTCTAATTTCTCTTCTATTACTGGGACGAATTGTATGAACAGTGTCGTCATGCTTGAAGCAACCTGATCGCGTCACTGCATTACAATCAGGGCCGTAGCCAGGATTTCATTTGGGGGAGGTTTGGAAGTCAACAATTTTGACGACCTCTTTTTTTAAATTTTTCATTTGGGGGTTTGACTTCCCCCCCAAAATGCAACGACCTTTTTAAAAATTCTTCACAAATTGCAAGAATTTGCAAGAATCATAAATTGCAAGAATTTTTTTGTTGGGGCGATAACACCCCTTAAATATCGCCCTGATTACAATCTATCTATATTCACATCACTGCTGCGCAGTGCATGCTTAATGTCCGTGTCTAGCTGACACTAGATAGCTGATGAACTTTGTGTAGAATTTTCAACATTATGGACTTAGTATTAACCGGTTATTAGTCTGCTCCCTCTGCTGTGTTCGGACTATTTTAGACCAGACTCTATATTATCTAAGCGCGATAGATTGTGCTGGTAAATTTACCTGGTCTACGTTGAATTTGATGCAACCTTCAGTTTTTTAGAATAGTTATGAACTTTAATTCTGCTTTTCTCTATTGGTTGAAATATCTCCAGTGTAATTATCATCGTAAAGGGGCAGTCGTGTAAGTTTAAAGTTATTGTAGTAATGTAGTTACCGGACGAATTCAGGTGGAATGTCGTTTCGCTCTTAGTTGAACTTGATAATAGCAAAAGTTGAGCTTTTAATTGTGATGTAGTTGCTGGCAGGGTTGGAGTTGTCTAAAATGATTTGGGGGGGGTTCAGTTGTCTAAAATGTCACTTATAGGTCAAAAATAGATCAAAAGTTTATTGTCACTTATAGGAACTGTGGGGGCCCAACCCCCCCCCCCCGACAACTCCAACCCTGGTTGCTGGTAATTGTTGGGTTCGTTAACCCGTTGAACGCCGGAGGGCAGTAAACAGATTTTCAACTTTCGATCACTGTGGCAGACAACCACAGCTGTGTTGGTAATTATAGACCAAGCCAGCGCATAAAGGGTAGGGGTGGATATGATGAGAGGTGGTGTAGATTGTTTATTTGTTAAGGAATTGTTTGGGTTAGTACTCGAATGTTTTGGGATGCTTTGATTGTAGTTAGAAATAAATTTGGAGAATATTTATAATTTTCACAATTGGGGGGGGGGAGTGGGAACAATTTTGGTGAGAGGGGGTCACTCACCCCACCCAACAAAATTCTTCATCCTCCGCGTTTGTATCGCGGTACAGAAGATTATGATAGCCATCAGTATAATCATCGTCCTCATCAAAATTCAGTTTCCAGAATATCTAACAATGTAAGGTTTTAATTTTACGAACTTCTCGCGTTCAGTGAAACAGGCGTAAACAGTGAAACATCTCTTCTTTAGGATGTTTCCAGCGTCCCCACAAGACCATATAATTCTCACTTGTGTAAACTCACTAGTGTAAACCTCCCCCAAGCTCAAACTAGGAGCAGCCGCTCCAACTCTCCCTTAGAATAGAGGCCCCTGCGATGAACGGGAAAGCTATGGCTTCACGGCGAACGTCCTCTTTTATGATCTATCGTCTTTAAACAAGTGTCTCAGTTCAACGATTGACGCAGCATGCTCTCTGCGGGACTCTTATCTATTTAAGTTTAAAATTCTGTTTACTGTGCATCATTAAATGTGATTAAAATTTTAAAATTAAACACTGAATAATGGAGGATTCCAATTATTGTGTGCATGACACCACAAGTTCCTGTAATGCAGGAACTAATTAGGACATGCAAACATGCATTCATGACATTCTCTAAGCATGACTCATTACATGCCCTTCACACCTACCTGCATCGTGTGAGGGGAGGGTTGGCATGAGAGGGGGGGGGGGTCGGGATCGTGTGTTGTGGGCTGGCTGTTGTAACTAATTCAGCTGTTCATAAGGCCTTTATTCTGCTATTATCTCCCCTTCCTGCCATTTGCCCCCTCCCCGATCCCCCCCCCCACCCTCGGTGTCTAAATGACCTTGTGGAACTATTAGCATACTGTACTCTATGTCGCCGGTATACTTGTGCTAGGCGAAACAAGGTTTTCTTAATTTCGATTAGTATTCATCTCGGGGTAACAACAACCAATCATAGATGTTAAAATAGCTATTCTGATTGGCCACGATAGCTTGTATAATTTAGAGTTGAATTGTCAAGGTAAATGTGCTTATTGGCTTCATCTGTATGAATTCAGCGCCTGCTTCACGGTCTGATGATCAGCGTCACTCTGTTCGGTGCAATACGCTGTAACAGGAAGGTGGAGAGGCCGAGAAGGGGTAGTATAGGACGGGTGGGAGTAGTTGGGAAAGGGGTTATTATTGGGGAGGGGAAGGCAGAAAGAAGAACTTTAGTATTTTTAAAGTTTGTTACACAGTTGATGTGCTAACAGTGCAGGGTCGGAAGCGTGTTTGATATACAGTAAATAGAAAGGTTGCTTAGGGTATGGTAAAGATGGGGTAAATATGCTGCAAGGTTTGATACATGTGGCGTCAGACAGGGGGGAGAAGGGGGAGGGTGACGGCCCTGAGTATTGACTGCTCACAAACATGCATGCATGCCTACGTTAGGTCGCCGTCTCATCTCACATTTCTTACTTAGTACCTAGTTGAGACTTGTGTGTCTAAACGGCTATACACTTGCTGCAATGTATGCAGTGTCAATTTTTATTGTGATTATTTTGGTGTATGTTTTTTTGAAGGCATGTTATAAATGTGAGAGGTGATAGTGACTAAAAATTAGACAAGTGAGTAAGTTGTGAGTGAAGTTAGTCAAATGAGTAAGTTGTGAGTGAAGTTAGTCAAGTGAGTAAGTTGTATGTGAGTGAAGTTAGTCAAGTGAGTAAGTTGTGAGTGAAGTTAGTCAAGTGAGTAAGTTGTGAGTGAGTGAAGTTAGTCAAGTGAGTAAGTTGTGAGTGAGTGAAGTTAGTCAAGTGAGTAAGGTGTGAGTGAGTGAAGTTAGTCAAGTGAGTAAGGTGTGAGTGAGTGAAGTTAGTCAACAAGTGACAGGTAGTGTGAAGTCTGATGTGTGTTAGGAGTGAGTGAGTTTTCACTCAAATGTGTGAGTTTGGAAGTAAGTGCATACTTGAGTGCTGAGTGAGTGAGTATACTGAACCGAGTCAGGCTAAGGGCACTGAGGTATTGGATGGGTCGAATCGAACCCCAAACGTGAGTGTTGCACATTTCTTGATCGGTTTATCAGTTAAGCAATTTAGCTTTAATATATTTCACTCGCGATCATCGAATTTTGAGTGAAATAGCTCGACGTATCCTTAAGGCATCTTATAGTGCGACTGGTATAAGATAACTGGACGGTAATCTAAAATCAGCGCGGCGTCAAGTATCTTTCATCTGACCGGGACCGGTGTGTTAGGTAACGCTTCAGTTTACAATTTAGCCATTTTATGCATGAATGTATGCCGTGGTGTAAATTAATGATTGAGTTGAGTGTAGAAGTGTGAGAAATGTTTATGTTGTGACGATTCTCTGAAAGATCTTGAAATAAGGACTAATTAGATTGATTATGTTTCAAGAAAGGTAACAAGAACTAAGTAAGTAAGACAGGACTGTTGAACAAGAGCGATGTAGGAGTATGAAGATAGTTCAGATGTCCAGGGTCTTTGACCTCAGTTTATTGTTATATGATGTGGGTTATTATACAAGCTTCAAGTGGTGTGGCTAGCGACTGGCGCTGGCTTGAACCGGTTGCCTTAGCAGTGGTCCACTATTTGCTCTTAGTTGAGGTTCTTGAGTTGGTCAGCGACTGGTACCACCAAATACCTTATCATCAGGTGTTTTATGTGTCTTATTGTGACATAAGTTTGAGACCACCAAGTACCTAATCATCAAGTGTTTTATGTTCTAAGACTGGCCTAAGCCTGAGACCACAAAATACCTAATCATCATGTGGTTTATTAAAGCTTGTTATGGCTTACATTTTTCTTTCTTGAACCGTTGGACCCGGTTGCGTGGCATGTATGACTGAGCATACTTACGAGAGAGAGAGAGAGTACTTACGGTAGTACGGTAGAGAGTACTTACGGTAGTACGGTAGAGAGTACTTACGGTAGTACGGTAGAGAGTACTTACAGTAGAGAGTACTTACAGTAGAGAGTACTTGACGGTAGAGAGTAGTAGAGTACAGAATAGATCGATACCCTAATTGAAGATAAGGCGCAGAGCTAATAAGTACACTGATGGAATGTGTGTACACTACACGTTGAGTGTACACATTGATCTGTATGTAGATGTAGTATACACATTGAGAAGATGCCGAGCATTATGCATCTATGACATTTTGGATGTTTACTGAAGCAGTTGTGCAGCCGGATGCTCTTCCTGCCGCCAAATGGGTCGCTGCCGGCCTTATCGAACACATGTGGAAGCACGGTGGTCTGTTGAAAGTGTGACGTCACTGAATCTTGGATAAATATCTGTCCCTAGTCTGTGCTTATTCTCAGTGCTGATGTTTCAGTGTATTTCTGTCGCTCGTTCTGCTGCAGCTCTCGTTAGCACAAAAACTAATGAAACTTATGAATTGAGTGCTGTGGATTGTGGCAGTGATGTTAGATTTTATCCTTAGCCTTAAGGAGTCCTTAGAGACCGATCGATTTCCTGACCTAGGCCTTGAGGGTCAAGTCCTTGGCCTTGAGGGTCAAGTCCTTGGCCTTGAGGGTCGAGTCCTTGTTAACATTACTGGTTTGTGGATTCTTGCAGAAATCATTCTGCTATGTTTTTGTAAACAGGATGTGACTGTCAAAAGTTGACTATCATCATCAGCTGACGACTATTCACAGTCAATCAGTCAATCTTCTCTTATCAGTGAGAGACCAGACCCGCAGACCCACAGAGTGGCACAGACCGCCGTCTGTATGACGTGCACCACAGACCCACAGACCACCGTCAGTATGACTTGTGCACCACAGACCCACAGACCACCGTCAGTATGACTTGTGCACCAGTCAGAACTCGGCAACTCGGCCCGCCGCTGATGAAGCTACTTGCCTGCTAATGAAGCTGTGCACGGCTAGTAGTTGGTTGTTGTTGTTGCCAGATTTGCCTTCGGCGCATATTATGCATTCATATGCCGGCGTGTGTGTGTGTGTGTGCTTGTACTTTGATCTGCTAACAGTTCCTCTTACAGACATACAGCAGCTAGTTGATAGTAGCTGTATTGTATTTGTAAGTATTGCGTTAATGAGAGAATAGAGGCGAATGTTAATCAGTTTGATGGATAACTTTGTGTATACGTTGTGCACTAGTTGATTGTATGTCTATGTATAAGTTCTTATTATCTTGGTTTATAAATGTGTGTGTGTGTGCATGACACACTCGCTGTGTGTAATGCGTGTGTAAGTGTTTGTCTTTGTCTGTGTGTGCACTGTGCAACCTATACTATGTCCATTTACAAATGCTACTTGGAGTTTGTATTGATGACTGTTAAATGTCTGTATGATGGGTGTATGTTTTTGCACGTTAACTTTGTTGTAAGTTTGGACATCTGTGCTTATCATCTTTAACTTTTTTGTATCCTTGGATGTCGTAGGATGTGTAGCACCTTCAAATTTATTGTGTGTGGCACTGTGTGCTTGTGTTTGTCTTATATAATATTGATTGTCCATCTATAGATAAACGTTTATTATTGTCCTTTAATGTTTGCTGCATATTGTTTTCAGTCTGTCACATGCTTGAGGATTCGGCTGCTGTTTCTATGCGGACAGTTTTCATGAACGTTTCGCATTATTAAAGTTCACTAAGAAATTCTCTTACTCTGGCCGGACATTGGATTAACATTTGGAATATTTGGATCTACTGGTTACTGCATCTGGATACTTTAGCGCATCCCAAGACTGAAACGTTGTACATTTAGGTGAATTCTAGAGCGTTTGTTTGTGGATATCCTCCCTTCAGTTTGCCTCCAGCCTCTGACTCTAACAAGCCGTTGTGTATCTGGCTTGCTCTCTAACACCTGAGGTACAAGGATCATCTGTCGTCTGAATCTAGGAGAGAGTCCTACTGGACATTCAGACAAGATAGTCCTGGCAACAAGATGAACCGGTCACTCAGCTTGAGCAAGAACAAAGGTAAGAGTTATTAGTGACAGTCACTCAGCTTGAGCAAGAACAAAGGTAAGAGGTATTAGTGACAGTCACTCAGCTTGAGCAAGAACAAAGGTAAGAGTTATTAGTGACGGTCACTCAGCTTGAATAAGAACAATGGTAAGAGTTATTAGTGATTGCAGGACGGTAGACTTAGGTGGCATCTTATGTTTCGTACAAGAAAAGTACCTATAAGAAAAAGTACCTACAAGAAAAAGTACTTATTAAAGTTTTTGTTAAATGATACTCGCTTTAGACTCTGATCATGGCTAGGAGTGTGCTTGTCCTTGATCTCCTTCCAATCATGGATGTAATCAGTTTTTTAACATCCAACCAATGATGTACTGACAATGTCGGTTAAACATCCATCGTTTTATTGAAGGTTCAGGCTTATAGCCTTGAAGGTGCATACTTATATCCTTGAAGGTGCATGCTTATAGCCTTGAAGGTGCATGCTTATAGCCTTGAAGACTGGGTATGTGCTTATAAATAGTCTTGAAGGTGCAATATTATAGTCTTGAAGGTGCAGGCTTATAGCCTTCAAGGTGCAGGCTTATAGCCTTCAAGGTGCAGGCTTATTGCCTTGAAGGTGCAGGCTTACGGCCTTCAAGGCGCAAGCTTATAGCCTTGAGTGCAAGTGTACAATGATTACCCACTGAAGGTAACAGTTTAAACGCTAAGAACGTTCTCAGCTGTTGTTTTGTAGCGCTTTTTTCTTGCGTGTTTTTAGATATGATTTGCACAGTATTTTTTACAGTGTAAATGATGCTGCATTTGTTAAAAAAATATGAATTGTTGCAAAAGCTTTGAACACATAAACCAAGTAGACATGAAGAAATTTGTAGCAAACTTTTTAATCTCTAGATTTAGCATTCTGAGTTTTACTATTAATGCCTAGGGTGAGTGACTTGTCTCTCTCTCTTTCTCTCTCTCTATTTCCAGCTGCCCACTGGCTTTACTTGCTTTAAAACAATTCTTATTTTCCTATCGGCCTGTAAACATTTCTTCAGGATGATTATTCTCATCCAATTCACTAGATATAATCTTAGTCAATGTTAATCAAGTTGCACAGCTTACTAGAACACATAGCAGAACTGTGTACTGGTGTTGTTGCTATGAGAACCTGCAGTGATTATAGAGTGTTTGTACAAAGTTTGACACTGTAGAGTGATTGTAGAGTAGGCCTATGTGTAGAGTGATTATAGTGATTATGGAGTTGTGTGTGTGTGTGTTTATGTTATTTTATGTATAAATGTGTTTTTATGTGTACATGTGACGTGTGTGTGTTTGTGTACATGTGACGTGTGTGTATGTGTTTTTGTATACATAGTGTGACATGCGTGTGATTTTGTGTGTACGTGTAGGCCTATATGTATGGGTGTGTGTGTGTTAGTATGCGTGTGTTTTTGTGTGTGTACGTGTGTCATGTATGTGTGTATTTGTGTGTGTGTGAAATGCTTGTGTGTGTGCATGTATTCGTGTGTATGACATGCGTGTGACGTGTATGTTTGTGCATATGTGTGTGTACTTGTGTCGTGTATGTATGCGTATGTGCGTGTGTACAGGAAGTCGTCAGTGGGCCCATCCTGCAGAATCTCTCACAAGAGCTCACGTCGTCTACTTGCTCAAGGTTAGAGACAGAACTCTCTCACTCAATAGGACTCAAGGTTAGAGACAGAACTCTCTCACTCAATAGGACTCAAGGTTAGAGACAGAACTCTCTCACTCAATAGAACTCAAGGTTAGAGACAGAACTTTTGCACTCAATAGAGCTCAAGGTTAGAGACAGAACTTTCTCACTTAATAGGAATTACTAACCATCCTATTATCTTACTCTCATCTTTAACCCAGTGGGGTACAGTTTATCTTGCAATCATTCTTAGAATCATTTTACTCACAGACAAGAAAACATGAGGTTCTGTAATGTATTTGATCCCTTTGTGGTTTGATGGAGAATGTGTCTGTTATTGTAATTAGGATCTAATCCTCATGTAACCTCATGTTTTCTGTCTGTGAGTAAAATAATTCTAAGAATTAGATGTACTGAGCAAGAAAACAAGTTTATATCAAGAGCTGCTTTAGGCCTATAGATTTTTTCC